>SOMO01000322.1:59971-80407 GCA_028128575.1 Paedocypris carbunculus
ACTCTTATGTTTTTTTTTTTTTAAGTTTTTTTTTTAGTAATTTTATTTTGCATTAAAAAAAATTGTCAATTAGGTGGGTTTTGGAACATTTTAGGGCATTTACATGTTAATGGCGTCTCTACTCCCAATAATTTTCGCCTCACGAATTGGCTTTGTTAACTCTTTAGGAGACAAACCACACGTTGAAAACTACATCTTGTTCCCATTTTAAACGTGGCGTTAGTCTCTGACAAAAACGTTCCCGACCTCTGACCATGAATAAATCGTCACTCCGTATGAATCGACCCAATCACCTGAATTACAAGTCCGTGTCGCCCGAGTTGATCCGTGTTTGTCGTTCTCAGGATGTCTCCGGGGTCCGAGAACTACGCCCTGGGTTCCTCTCTGGCGCTGGGCCGCTCGCCACACAACCGCAGCTCGCCCAGCAACCTGTCCTGCTCCAGCGACACCGCCTCGGGAAGCTCCGCCCACTGGAGGCAGAAGTCCATGCCCGAGGGGTGAGACCCCCGTGCCCACCTCAGCACCCTGTAAATCACGCGTTTATATTGTGGACTTGCTCACCACAGGTACTCTCCTCTCCCGGCGGAGGGAGGAAGCAGCGGCAAGTCGACGCCCAGCTGGCCCCGGGTGGAGGACGGCTCTGACAGACCACCTCCAGGTCAGACCATCCATTATTCAAGCGGCGGGGAGATCGATGAGGAAACGTGCCTGATAAAACGCCTGTGAATAGAGAACCGATGGCGTAAGAATGGCGGCCTTTAATTGGCTGCAGACGGGGGGCTTCAAAGTCGCAGACGCTTTTTTAAAAGGGCTGGATTTGATGTCGGAGTGTGTCGGCCAAACAAAGCCATCGCCCTTTACCTTGGTGTTTGCCTTCTTTGTGTGCACGAGCTTTGCTTTGGGCGTCACTGTTCAGACAATTAGTACAGCGGAGCAGTTAAAAAGACACTAAATTATAACTAAATAATTGGGGTCGCGACGTCAAGTTGGATGCAACCTGGATCCTGATTCAGGGGCCTAAGCCTCATACATGGGATCAGAACCAGATACATGGGGCCAGAACATAAAACATGCGCTCAGAACCTGAAACATGGGTCCAGAACCTGATTCAGGGGCCCAGAACTTGAATCATAGGCCAGAACCTGATACAGGGTCCAAAACTTGATTCATTATGCCAGAACCTGAAACATGGGTCCAGAACCTGATTCAGGGGCCCTGAACTTGAATCATAGGCCAGAACCTGATACAGGGTCCAAAACTTGATTCATTAGGCCAGAACTTAAAACATGGGTCCAGATCCTGATTCAGAGGGCCAGAACTTGAAATATGGTATCAGATATAGGGGCCGAAACCTGAAGCATTGGGCCAGAACCCGGCATATCGAGCCAGGACCTGAAATATAGGTCCAGAACCTGATGCTGGGACCAAAACCTGAAACTTTGTTCCAGAACCTTATACAGTTGGCCAGAACCTGACATACTGGGCCAGAACCTGAAATATGGGTCCAGAACCTGATGCTGGGACCAAAACCTGAAACATTGGGCCAGAACCTTATACAGTGGACCAGAACCTGACATATTGGGCCAGAACCTGAAACATGGGGCCAATATATGATACATGGGCCAAAGCATGATTCAGTGGGCCAGAACCAGATTTATTCGGCCAGAACATAAAATATGCGCCCAGAACCTGAAACATGGGTTTAAACTCTTGATTCAGGGCCCCAGAACCTGATAGAGGGGCCAAAACTTGATTGATTGGACCAGAACCCTAAAAAACATGCGTTCAGAACCTGATGCAGTGGACCAGAACTTGACACATGGGGCCAGAACTTGAATCATTAGGCCAGAACCTGAATCATTAGGCCAGAACCTGAATTATTGGGCCAGAACCTTATGGTGGACCAGAACCAGACATATTGGGCCAAAATCCTGATATATAAAGCCATACGATGCCAGATCTAGATCCAGGGTCCGAAACCTGTTAATTGGCCAGAGCCTGAAACGTAGTGCCCAAACCTTATACAAGGGACCAGAACCTGAAACATGGGACTAGAACCTGATTCCGAGGTGGACCATAATTTAAGGGTCACAGCATCATTTGAGGGTCCAAATATTCTTTTGTAATCTCATTACAAAACCTTTCAGAACACCATATTTGGGTCAGAATGACGAGGGTGAAGCATGTGCAAAGGTCATTTACATACTGGTCCGAATCTGGACATTATTAAGCTACGGGTCAGAGCATCAAACAGGCACTAGAACAGGAACATCATGTACGCGTGGATCAGAAGATGATACACGAGACGTCTTCGCGGACCTGCATCACTCTGCGCGTGACGTGGGCGTGTGTGTGTGTGCGTTCTGTAGCCGCGAGCATCTCAGCTTCACTCATTCATCCGCTTGATTCACTTTTGTCTCTTCCACTCGTCCGCGCACCCTTGAGCTTTTCATCTCCTCCTTTCTTCTCCCTCTGCTGGATGTTGTTGGCGACCTGACCCCGTCCCGTGTATAGCAGTGGTCCGCCTCCAGGGGCTCGCCGGACCTCCTCTCTCCCGCCGCTGCTTGTGTAAGCGGCGCTTTGTGCCCCCCCCCCCCCCCCCCCCCCCCCCGCTCTTCAAGGTCCAAGAGCGCCGTGACTCACCGCCGCCCCCTTTCTCTCTCTCTCTTTCTCCTCTCCACTCTCCCCGTTTGCTTCTCGCGCCGCTGGACGCCTGACGTGGTGGCGCTTTCTCTTTTTAACCGTCTGACTGGGCTATTCCGGGTCTTTCGGGGTCACCGTACACGGTCTGGTCCGGTCCGGTCAGGGTGCGTTTGGTCCGCTGAACCACATCTTGGTTGCTGTGACATCACCAACCAAGTGACAGAATATCCAGAGCCTGGATACGACCTGGTTTAACCCTCAAAGCGCGGACTCCCACACGGTCACCTGACTGTCCGGCGTCTCGTTTTCTCCACCTGCCCCTCCCTCGTTTGTTTACATTGTTTTGCAACACGGTGACTTGTGAGTTCTAAAGGTTTCACATTGTGTTAAAGACATCCTGTCATTTTTTCTTCTTGAGTTTTGTATCACGCTACTGAGACATTGTGTCCGCTTGCCGAGGCGTCACATTTCGGTTGCCGAGTCGTTCCCGATTACAGAGGCGTCACTATTCGACTGCCGAGGCATCGCGATTCGTTTGCCGAGACATTTACTGTTACCGGAGCATCGCGTTTCGGTTGCCNTATTTTCAGATGCACTAATCTTAACGATAGACGACCTGAACGATAAACGGCGCCAGGTGTCCGTCAGTCACGCGCTTTGATGCGTCGAAACGTCAAACCAGACTGAAGTCAAAACTTTGCTCGATTTAGCGGCAACGGCATATTTTAGCAGATGCTTCGCTAAGAGGAACGGTGAAAACTGTCTAATTTCATCAGTATTGGGACATCGCCAGAAACTTCTAGCGTGTGTAAACCTGAGAACCATACTATTCAGTAAAAGTGCGGATACCATACTGTGCATACCATTTCCAAATGTGACGTATACAATTTTACAAGAACTTATTAATACGTACGTAAATAGCAACCATTACCTCTAGCATCCTGCAGATGGTGATATTTCCCCGCCCAATAAATTAAGCGCGATTTAAAAAAAGATGCCGACTTGTCTCGCACAATCACAATGCAACAAGTAACGATGATTGTCCTTTCAACTGGAGTGGAGTAAAGAGTACAAATATCTAACCAAAAGGTAGTCAAGTAGAGAGTAAAAGTTGCTTTGTGCAAAAACAAAAAGTGCCACTTCCCGAGCCAAGTGGTTTTCTTTCTTTAAAGAAACATCGGTGATTATTCAGATAAAACTGTTCTTCAGGATTCTTACACAAACGCTTTTATTTGACGGTTCTGGGGACTCTTTGCATTTAGTTTTTTTATGGCGAAAAACTGTCTAATTGACGGCGAAAACTGTCTAATTGAATCATAATTGGGACAGTTGGTTTTATTGGGACGGTTTTAAGTCTCTCTGGATGTTGCGTCAAATGAAATGTCAGTCTGACGAACGAGTTGCGAACGAGCTGAAAGAGGGAAGGAAATCTCCTGCTTTTAATGAAGTGTGTGTGTGTGTGTGTGTGTGTGTGTGTGTGAGTGCGGAGGTGTTCTTCACTCATCCCCCCCGAGGCCTGCGCGCTTTAATTGCTCGCGCTCTATTTTTGTTTAGCCGCCTTTATGTAACGACGCAGGAATTACACAATGGTTTAATTTGCCCGCCACGTCCTGAATCGCGCGCGGAAGCTCGACTTGTCAAACCAGGTTTCATCACATGAAGAGGGCAACGCTTTCGTCGTTAGTCTCCATTGTCTTCGCTCTAGCGGGGAACGCTGTTTGTTACAATGTTTATGCAAATGAGGCTGAGCGGCCTGGTTGGCTCTGAATCACTTCCTGTTTTCCTCTGGTGCAGACGGACCCGCCTCCAAGTCCGGCCCCTCCTACTCGGGTGGTCCGCGCATCCAGAGGCAGGAGCAGGTCATTCACCTTTCACCCAAGAAGGGAAGTCAGGTGGGTTGCTCCGCCTCCGTGGATCTACTCGTCGTTTACCTGCGTCTTGATCAGCGTTTTGTTTATGCGTGCAGAAATATGTAAATCAGAGATTTACACGAGGGAGTTTTTTTTTATTATACATTAAACATTGATTAAATGCATTTTTTTACACCGTTGCATAACTTGTAAACAGCAGTTGTGTATATGAGCTCAAATTAATACGCAGCACATACTAAACTGTGCATAAATACAATATAAATGTTTATACATTTATGTAGACACAAATTGTGTATAAACTCATGCTGTATTAAAATAAATCAAATTTGAAGCTATGCATGTAATTATTTGAAGCTATATATGTATATAATTCTAAAAGTATATATAGTGTGTAGATACGCATGTTTGTCTGTAATTTGTTTTTGCAAATAGTTGCAGAAACAACTTAAATATTGTGTGTATATATGTGCTCAAACGAAATATACTATATTGACTAAATTGTGCTGTATACAGCATGTGTGTGTGTGTGTGTGTGTGTGTGCGTGTGTGTGTGTGTGTGTGTGTGTGTAAAATACGATGTATTTTCGTACAATTTGTTTCATAAATAACTTAAATTGTATATGTGGGCTCAAACTAAATACACTACACAAACTTAATTGTGCTTAAATACAGTATGTTTATATTTATAAATCTACTCATGCAGTTATCATAAAATATGAAGGTGTGTATATATAAATACAAACTCTATTTAGTGTGTATTGTTGATTCAGTGTATTTACAATTATTGTTATTTACATTTTTTTCAAAGTACCATGAACAACTTTCATATTTCATATATGACCTAATAGCACACACACGTTTTATTCATTTATTTTTCATCATTATTTGCCAGTGTTTAATATTAAAGCGAGAGCGCATTCTTCCCGTGTCATTCATCCCTTCTTTGGCCTTGGGCGCGTCGGATTCATCGGATCGTCTGTAGCTCCTGGAACGTTCATTTCCTGTGTGTGTGTGTGTGTGTGTGTGTGTGTGTTATGCAGTTATAATAAAATATGAAGGTATACATAAGTACATACTCTATTTAGTGTGTTTTGTTGATGTATTTAAAATTATTATTGTTTTAAATTTTTTTTTTTTTAAGTTTCATGAACAACTCTCATATTTTCTATATGACCTAATAGCACACACACACACACACACACACTTTTTATTCATTTATTATTTGCCGTTTGTTTTGGTTTAGGCATGCTCCTATAATACACACACATACAAGAAAAAGGTGATGTAATGTATATTAGGGCTGTCAAAGTTAACGCGTTAACTCATGCAATTAATTAAATTTGTTTAATCGCGTCAAATTTTATCAACGCCGTTAATCGCGCTTCCGGTTTTTCCGGCACTTCCGGTTTATGAGTTTCACTTAAAAACTATTCAGTGTTATTTGTACAGTTTTTTTGCAAAGCTGAGATTCATCAGATGGTTGATTTCCTGTGTGTGTGTGTTGGCAGTCGGAGGGTCTGTACTCGCACTCGGGCAGCAACACGCTCTCCAGCACCTCCAGTGGCGGGCACAGTGATGACAAGTGGTTTGAGCTGGCGGAGCAGCCGGACCCGGAGCCCAACGGTCTGGGCGGGGGCTACCTGCAGGGCACCTCAGCTGACAGCGGCATCGACGCCACCTCCTACCCGCGGGCGGCGTCACCCTGGCACAGCCCCACCGAGGGGGGCCGGCGCGTGCTGGAGCGCTCCCCTCCCGCCGCCGAGCCCCCCGGCGACGCCCCCTCCGCCACCCGGAGCCCGCCCACTCACCTGCTGGTGCGGGACAGCAGCGCCTACGGCCTGGGCGACGCGGCCTCCTTCTCCAGGTGGGTGGCTCTTTTTGGGGGCGTGTCCGGAAGGCGTGTCCTGGAGCCAATGAGAATGAGGATTATTTTAGCTTGGTTCAGGGGTGGCCAACCCGCGGCTCTCGAGCCTCATGCGGCTCTTCGGGAGCTTTCACGTGACATCAGTCACATATGCACACGACTGGTGAAAAATAGCTAATATTAGCATGATGGTGTGGTTATGTTAATTAGATCTGGCTGAGCAGAGGTGTGTGTGTGTGTGTGTGTGTGTGTGTGTGTTTAGATTAAGGGTGGGAGATGTTTACGTGTGTGTGATGTGGCTCTCTGTAGTAAAGCATAAAAAACAGAGGCTCTTAGTCTCTGACTAGTTGGCCACACCTGGCTTAGAATAAAGATTACGATTCGTTCTGGATATTTTATTATTTTAAACATTCAACCCTGAAAATCAGGTTGTCAAACAGCATTATAATAACACATATTACTCTTTGCTTTAATTATAAATAAATGGATTGAAAAATATAATGTAGTGTAAAAGTAATGTTGAAAAGAAAAAAAATCACCGTAAAAATGTAAACGTTTATTTTTTTTATGTTTATTTTTTTTACGTTTATATTTTTTACAAGTCCAGTATTATTTCCAGTTGAGAATTATTAGAATTGATTTATATTATTCGCTCTGTTTAAAAGCACTTTTGAAATACTTTTCAAACGATGATTATTTTAGGGGGCTAATAATTTTGTCCTTAACTGTAGATGTTTGCTGTGTGTGGTTTACTGAGTGTAAACACACACACTTCAGAATAAAATACCTTTTTCAGGTAGTAAATGTCGGAGTTGATACTCTATCGCTGTATTTAATCATTCATTCTCCCTGTTTATTTATTTGTTATTATTATTTTTTTTAAACTCGACTGCTGCTCAACTCACATATACTAGTGCAGGTAATTAGCGCGCATGATCACAACTGCGCNCTTTCATTCATAATATTTAAATGATGGATCTGAGAGTTACAACAGGCAGAATCGTCTGAACGCCTGATTCAGATGGTGAAGAGGCAGAATCCAGATGGCTTTTAAACGATTAATGGCTGTAGCGTCACCTGTGCCCGTCACTGCCCTCAGCTCGCGGCACTCGGGAAGCCCCGCCCTCCTGGGCTCCAGCCACGGCTCGCCCCGCGGGGATGACTCCTCCTCCTCCGCCACCTCGCCCTCCTCCTCCTCCTCGCAGAGCTCCGTGTCTCCCGGGCCCAAGAGCTTCTACCCGCGCCAGGGCGCCACCAGCAAGTTCCTGATTGGCTGGAGGAAACCGGGCAGCACCATCAACTCCGTCGACTTCGGAGACGCGCGCAAGTAAGTTCTTTTACTTGCGCAAGTTGCTTTACTTTTTACTGCAGGCAAATGAGTGGGCGTGTCCTCACTGTCACTGCGCAGTCATTGGTCAGTTTCTAATGGGCGAAGGCAGCCCATCATCACATTTCGACGCATCGCTACTCACGACGAATTGACCAATGACAGTGGCACAACTAGGACACGCCCACTCATTTGCCTACACTGGGTGGGAAAAGTGTTTGGGAGTAGGTAAAGGAAAATGCCGTATTTGTTTGTTTTTTGTTTGTTTTTTTTAACAAATACGGTAAACAAATAAGTGTCATTTATATTCCATTGTACTGTATATTTATAATGTAAATAATGAGTACATTTATTCCCTTTGTGGTTTTATTTGATTATAGCGGTTTTATTACTCATAGCGGTTAAATGACTTCTTTTATTGTCTTTGTCATTTAGTTTTAAATATGGCCGTTTTAAGTATCTGAGTTAAGAAATCAGTACATTTAGTGTCTTTGTCATTTATATTCGATTATAGTGGTTTTAATACTAGTATATTTGTAATTATAAAATCACTACTTTTATTTTCTTTGTCATTTTATTCTGATTATGGCGGATTTGGTTCTCCATTGTATATTTATGATTTAAATAATGAGTACATTTATTGTCGTTTTATTCGATTATAGCGGTTGTGATACTCCACAGGACATTTGTAGTTCTAAAATCATTTTTTCTTTTTACCGTCTTTGGCATAGTATATTTGATTATGGCGCTTTTGGTGCTCCATAAGTTAGTGAAAGTGCTTGTGTTTTTGACTAAAAAATAAAACAAAGTTAGCAAAAAAAAAAAAAAAAAACTAAAAAGTGCAACTCGTTTCCTTTGCTGGTCATTTACCATGTTTTTAAGTAACACATGACTGCCACCTTCTGGAAAGAAGGTGTACCAGCGATTGCACTTTTAACATGGAGGACTTTGCTGATGTTGTAATGTTGTTGTACTCCAGGAGATCTCCAGGTGAAGGCCCAGAGCCCGGCTCTTCTCAGCAGGTCAGACCTTCGCTTCTGCACGCTCCTCAAGCCATGTGCAAGTCCTCTGCGGATGAAGACGTCAAGAAGTTCCACGGCCAGAACATTCCTCGCATCGTTCATCACCAGGAGAAGGTGTGTGAGGCCGGAGAAGAGCCAAACTGAGTCGCGTTTTAGCAAGAGCTTGCTAGCATTAAACATCATTGGTCGTTATAAAATATATAATTTAAGGTTTTTTTTAACTTCGTTTCAACCACATTACAGGTATTTGTTAAATATACCAGTGAAATCATAGTAAGACGTTGAATTTAAGTACAATATTTGCCTTTCGAAGGTAGTAAAGTGTGGTGGAGGAGGGCGGAGTCTAATCAGTTCTGTCCAGGGGTGGGGCTATAGACAAAATTGGGCGCGGCTTGTGCTCAGTTTGTCAATTGAAATCCTGCCAGGCAATTTTCTGGATTACACACACACACACACACACGAATTTGAACGGAATGAATCTCAAAACAACAAACTTTTGGAAGTGAGAAAAAGTTAACTCCCATCAGGTTGTTTTTTTTTTCTTTTTTTTTCCATTGGACACAAGAATCACAAATGTATGTCTATTAAAATAACTTCATCTTTTGTGTGTCTAAAACGACGGCTGATAACGTACATTTTTAACAGACATATTTATAAAAAATTAAACCGACGTATTTAACAATGGAAGGGTCGTACAATTTCTTTCCAGCAGTTAAAAAGAAGGATTTTATTTAGTATTTATTGAAATTTTTGTTTAGATGTGATTATTTAGTGATTTATTTAGATGTAATTAGTCGTGTGTCTCGTGCCATTTATTGTCTGCTATCGAAAAAAATGTCATATAATTTATATTAAATGTTGTGTGAAAGCAATAACTAGAATAGTTGTAATTGGAATAGCCAGTGGTGCTAAGATGGAGTGTAAAACGAAGCGTATTCACACACACACACTGTTACTTGAGCGTGTGCTGTGGTTTCCTCCCAGTCTCCGTCCTCGGGCTCGGCGGTGGCGGCGTCCTCAGGCCGGCGTTCCCTGCAGCGCACCCTGTCAGACGAGAGCATTTACCGCGGTCAGCGTCTGCCGTCGCTGGGAGACTCGGTGCTGGAACAGGCTCTGGCCAGTGACGTGCTGTTCAGCTGCTCCACGCTGCCCCGCTCGCCCACCACGCGCGGCGCTCCTCTGCGCAGACCCTCCTACAAGATGGGCATCAAGATGCAGGGTGAGTCCTCCCAGGTGGAGAATCCGGAGCTAAACGCAAGATAGATAGACAGATAGACAGATAGATAGATAGATTTGTCGTCAACTTCATGCTAAAGTTGTAGAGGTTCGGCTTTATCGGTGTGTGTAGATGTTCTGTTTAGTCCATTTGTGTAGAGTTTTGGTGTACGCTCAAGTGAAGGTTCGGTTTAACTCTTGTTCTGAAGTTTGGTTTAACTCTATTTGTGTAGAAGTCCGGTTGAACTGAGTCAAACTGAAGTTCTACACGAATAAAGTTAAACCAAACTTTAACACAAATTATGTGTAGAATTTTAGTTTAACTCTACTTGTGTAGAAGTCCGGTTGAACTATATGTGTAGAACTTTAGTTTAACTATTTGTGTAGAAGTTTGGTTTAATTATTTGAGTAGACGTTCAGTTAACTATTCGTGTGGAAGTTTGATTTAACTCTAGGTTTGTAGAAGTTTGATTTAACTCTATTCGTGTAGAAGTTTGGTTGAACTTTATTCGTGTAGAAGTTTGGTTGAACTTTATTTGTGTAGAAGTTTGATTAAACTCTATTCGTGTAGAAGTTTGGTTGAACTCTATTCGTGTAGAAGTTTGGTTGAACTCTATTCGTGTAGAAGTTTGGTTGAACTGTATTCGTGTAGAAGTTTGGTTGAACTTTATTCGTGTAGAAGTTTGGTTGAACTCTATTCGTGTAGAAGTTAAGCTTAACTATTTGTGTAGTAGAGGTTTCACGTTGAATTCTGTTTGTGTAGAAGTTCTGTTCAACTTTGTGTAGTAGAGGTTTAATTTAACTCTATTTGTGCAGTTTGTTTAACTCTTATTTGTGTAGTAGAGGTTTGGTTTAACTTCGTTCCTGTAGTGGTGCAATTTAACTTTATTTGTGTAGAGTTTCAGTTTAACTCTGTTCTAATAGTAGATGTTTGGTTTAACTTTTCATGTAGATTTTCGGTTTAACTCGAACAGGTTAGACATTGTTTAACTTTTCATCTGGTTTGATTGAACTCTATTAGTGTAGTTTCAGTTTCTCTCTCTTCAAGTAGTAGATGTTCAGTATAAGTCAAATACCTTCATGTAGAGGTTCAGTTTAACTCAAATAGGATACACAATCAGTTTAACTCTTCATGTAGAAGTTTGGTTTGGTTTAACTCTATGTTTGTAGAAGTTCAGTTTAACTCTATTTGTGTAGAGATTTGATTTAAGTTTATTTGTATGGATGCTTTGTGTTGGCTTAATTGATTTTGATCGTCTATGGTTTTGTTAAGTTCAATCGTGTAGTTGATTGGTTGAATACTATTTGTGTAGAATTCGGTTCATGTTTATTCACGTGTGAGCTTTCTTAGAGTGTGATATGTGTTAACTGAATTGAATTGAAAAAGTTATTAATTGAAACATTGAAGGATTGAAATATGCTTGTATATAAAAGTCTTTTACTGGTTTCAAGTCGTCGTTTCGATTCCACACTCGTTCGTTGGCGCGTTTTCCGCCAGCGCTTCTGGACGCTCCGCGCGCACACACACACACACACAGACACCTTCGCGCTCATGCTTTCTCGTTGGCTGTGTTAGGTGACCTCTCAGCGTCTGACACCTCTCTAGCAGACCTGCACGAGCGCCAGCGCCTGCCCCCGCCCGAGCTCGGCCTCATGCCCCTGCCCCACGCCGACGCCCACAGCGGCCTGGACTGGACGCACCTGGTGGACGTGGCCAGCGCCTTCGAGGGCGAGCGGAGACCCCAGCGCAGTGAGCCTCTTCACCTCTGTCAGGGTCACGTCCTGCTTCTCACACGCTTCTCTCTCTCTCTCTCTCTCTCAGTCCAGCGGGGCTTCATGTTCGGCTCCCAGGACCTCAGCCAGACCTCACTCACTCCTCAACATCTGGAGCTCCAGCCCGTGCCACACACCCGACTCTCCCCCAGGTGACACACACACAATCAGACCTGAATATCATCTTGACCCTCAAACTGGCCTTCAGAGTTGTGAGGACCAGACAAGAGTTCCAATAGGGCCCCACTATAGTATAATAACCTAGTATTTTGGACTGCACTTTTACACACACACACACACACACACACACACACACACACACAATCAGAGCTGGAATTGTAGGAGCTGAATATCATCTTGACCCTCAAACTGGCCTTCAGAGTTGTGAGGACCAGACAAGAGTTCCAATAGGGCCCCACTATAGTATAATAACCTAGTATTTTGGACCGCACTTTTACACACACACACACACACACACACACCCCTATGTCGTTCAGTCCAACTTGGCTTATAAGTATGTAATAATTATAACTTTAGTAGATAAAGTATGATAAGTTCAAGAATTATTATAACTTGAGTATATACTTATAAGTCTATACTATTATATACTTTTATATTGTTATACCTATTATATACAAAGTATAGCTAAGTATAATAACCTAGTATTTAAGGCTACACTTTGATACACAAACACACACCTGCTGTGACGTTCAGTCAACTTAGTATATACATGTAATAATAAGTATATACCGTACATTTCGCCATATCAGACGCACCCAATTTTAAAGGAGGAAAATTTAGAAAAAAAAAGATTCTGAACCAAATACTGTAGTAAAATATTTTATCAACTGTATAAAAGTTAACAGCAGTTTAACAACAATTGTATGCCAAACATTTAACATTACCAAACTAAACACACACACACTTGCTGTGCCGTTCAGGCATTACATTAATTTCCTCGGTTCATTCTCTTTTTACTCGATCCTCCTTTCATCTTTTTCTTTGCTTTCAATATTTCTCTTTATCTCTCACTCTTTCTTCCTACGTCCCACTCTCTCTTACCTATTGTTGTTCTCTCTCTTTCTCTCACTATCTCTCTTCACCTTCATGCTCTCACTTCTTTCTCTTTGTCCTTTTATCCCTCTGTCTTTCTCTCCCTTTCTCACTTATCTTTACTTCTCTCTTTCTCCATTCATCCTGCTCTCTCTCAGTCTCTTCTGTCCATCTCACTCTCGCCTTTACAGGATGATATATGATGTTTGGCGTCCTGCTCAGTGATTGGCCGGTGGCCCCGCTGTGTCCCGCCCTCCATCCTGAGCTGCAGCATCATTAAACCCAGAAATGTAAACCGATTGGCGCTTCTTAAAGGTGTTAAATAAAAGATGCTGCAGCTCCAGAAGACGAGATGATGGATGGATGGACGGACGGATGGATGGAAGTCCCCAGCGTGAATCCACTAACGCTCGTTGTCCTCCCACAGCGAGGGTCCGTCCAGCTACGGCGGGAAGGTTTCTCAGCTGGAGGCTCTGGTGAAGATGCTGCAGGACGACCTGAAGAAGGTGAGGAGAGCGTTCCCGTCCGGCGTTCCTCTCACGTTCCTCTGTTCCTCAGGAAAGGGAGGAGAAGCTGAAGCTGCAGGCCCAGGTCAAGCGTCTGTGGGACGACAACCAGCGTCTGCAGGAGGAGTCTCAGAGCTCGGCCGCCAAGCTCAAGAAGTTCACCGAGTGGGTCTTCAACACCATCGACCTCAACTGAGCCCAGCCAGACCATTCCCTCCTGCTGCCCCACTTCCTGTTGGACTCGTGACTTCACCTTGTAGATATGAAGACGTTCCTCGCTGGCTTTGCCTTCCAGACGAGGACTTCCCTTAGGGTTTTGTTTTTGTTTTTTTTTTTTTGCTGATTCGGCAGGAAGCCAGCGGTTCGTTCATCAGCCGAAGCAATACTCCCTCGATTTCTTTCGCCTGCGTGGTACGAGAGGCTGATGACCCGGGGGAAAGTGGAGATTATTTATTGGGTTGGGAGCTTTTCCAGTTCTCCTTTGGTTTCTCGTAGACGCTTTTCTCTTCGTGGTGGCCTAGTTTGCTGTTGTGTTGCTGTAGTGCCATCTAGTGGTGACGTGACCGTACTACCACACAAACCGCCGGGTCCCGCCCAGTCCAGCGTGGGTCCCGCCTCCAGTATCAGGGATGAGGGAGGTGCCTTTCGTCCAAGCGGACGCCGACATTCCCGGACCAATCGGCGTCCTCCATTATCTAGAAACTCCCGCGTTTTCCTCGTTAGCCTGTTAGCTGGAGTTCCGCTAGCTCTAGATAGTGATGAAGGCAGGTTTTTTTTTCGTAATATGAAGAAGTGCGCACGCGGAGTTTGTGAGCTGACGTGATCGATTCTGTTCTAGGAATCCCACCACGCCTCCCAGAACGTGCCTCCTGATTCCAGCCGGGAGCCGCCGCCCACCGGACGTGAGGTCACTTCCTGTTTGCGGCCTCCTCTGGAGAGGGAGAGCTTGACGCTCCTCGCCACAGGAAGTTCCTCTATTTATTCTCTACTGCTTTTCCCAACCGGTTTAAACGTTTATTACCACACACACACACACTAGCTTATTTTAACGCATTGATGGTTTCGTTACGCGTAAATATCGCTGACTTGTGAATGTGAATTTCTCTCTTTTTTTCCCCCCCTCGTTCTCATTTGTTCGCCAGTTCCGATCTGTTCGGGTTTTTTCCCCGATTTCACTTCACTTGCACTTTTTTTTTCGTTTTTCCTCGACGTACGAGAAAGATCGCTGTTTTTTTTCCTCTCGATGTTGTTTTCTCGAACTTTTGAGCGCGAGAGACCCGGTTGGGATCGAGTCTCGTTTATATCGTGTCGTTTGGCCGTTTCTTCACATATTTTACCATCGAATCTTTAGACGGTTGTTTTGAATGACGTGCACAATAACAAAAAAAATTAACAAAAACAAAGGAAAAATACAAACGCATTATGGATTACAAGGAGAACGTACTGTTTACATCCGCCGCTCATCATCTCTGTAAAGTGTAGAGGTTAAAAAGAGATTTCCAGTGATGGCAGTATTAAGTTTTCATAAATAAATAACCTTAAAACAACTGGCTTGGACGGGCTGTAATTATTCATGAGCGAGCGCTGATTTCTGAAGGTGGCGCGGAGGATGATTGCAGTTTTCCCGCGAGTAATCAGCCGACCTGGAACGCCGAGGGATCGTGACGTTAACCCTCTCCGCTCAAGCGCTGTTGACCGATCTCGCCAAAGCTGGTACCAGAACACACACACACACACACACACACATTCCTACAGAGTGTATACACGTAAATATCCACAAATCTGGATTTCTGGATTTTTTTTTTTTATTTCACCATTCAAGATTCTGGAAATGTTTTTATTTTTAATATTTAACCCTGAAAATCAGGTTGTCGAACAGCAATATAATAACACACATTACTCTTTGCTGTATATGTAAATAAATAGAATGAAAAATAATGTAGTGTAAATGTACTGTCATAAAGAAAGGAATAAACATGATCAAGTATTTTTTTAAAAAGCCATTATTCACAGTTGCAGTTTTTTCACTTTCGGTTTGGTGAAAACGCAAAGAATAGACCCAGAGAGCCGCGTTAGTGTCACCCAGGTGTGGCTCATTATGATCAGAAGCTCAGAGTGACAAGAATAGACCCAGAGAGCCGCACTAGTGTCACCCAGGTGTGGCTCATTATGATCAGAAGCTCAGAGTGACAGGAATAGACCCAGAGAGCCGCGCTAGTGTCACCCAGGTGTGGCTCATTATGATCAGAAGCTCAGAGTGACAGGAATAGACCCAGAGAGCCGCGCTAGTGTCACCCAGGTGTGGCTCATTATGATCAGAAGCTCAGAGTGACAGGAATAGACCCAGAGAGCCGCGCTAGTGTCACCCAGGTGTGGCTCATTATGATCAGAAGCTCAGAGTGACAGGAATAGACCCAGAGAGCCGCGCTAGTGTCACCCAGGTGTGGCTCATTATGATCAGAAGCTCAGAGTGACAGGAATAGACCCAGAGAGCCGCGCTAGTGTCACCCAGGTGTGGCTCATTATGATCAGAAGCTCAGAGTGACAGGAATAGACCCAGAGAGCCGCGCTAGTGTCACCCAGGTGTGGCTCATTATGATCAGAAGCTCAGAGTGACAGGAATAGACCCAGAGAGCCGCGCTAGTGTCACCCAGGTGTGGCTCATTATGATCAGAAGCTCAGAGTGACAGGAATAGACCCAGAGAGCCGCGCTAGTGTCACCCAGGTGTGGCTCATTATGATCAGAAGCTCAGAGTGACAGGAATAGACCCAGAGAGCCGCGCTAGTGTCACCCAGGTGTGGCTCATTATGATCAGAAGCTCAGAGTGACAGGAATAGACCCAGAGAGCCGCGCTAGTGTCACCCAGGTGTGGCTCATTATGATCAGAAGCTCAGAGTGACAGGAATAGACCCAGAGAGCCGCGCTAGTGTCACCCAGGTGTGGCTCATTATGATCAGAAGCTCAGAGTGACAGGAATAGACCCAGAGAGCCGCGCTAGTGTCACCCAGGTGTGGCTCATTATGATCAGAAGCTCAGAGTGACAGGAATAGACCCAGAGAGCCGCGCTAGTGTCACCCAGGTGTGGCTCATTATGATCAGAAGCTCAGAGTGACAGGAATAGACCCAGAGAGCCGCGCTAGTGTCACCCAGGTGTGGCTCATTATGATCAGAAGCTCAGAGTGACAGGAATAGACCCAGAGAGCCGCGCTAGTGTCACCCAGGTGTGGCTCATTATGATCAGAAGCTCAGAGTGACAGGAATAGACCCAGAGAGCCGCGCTAGTGTCACCCAGGTGTGGCTCATTATGATCAGAAGCTCAGAGTGACAGGAATAGACCCAGAGAGCCGCGCTAGTGTCACCCAGGTGTGGCTCATTATGATCAGAAGCTCAGAGTGACAGGAATAGACCCAGAGAGCCGCGCTAGTGTCACCCAGGTGTGGCTCATTATGATCAGAAGCTCAGAGTGACAGGAATAGACCCAGAGAGCCGCGCTAGTGTCACCCAGGTGTGGCTCATTATGATCAGAAGCTCAGAGTGACAGGAATAGACCCAGAGAGCCGCGCTAGTGTCACCCAGGTGTGGCTCATTATGATCAGAAGCTCAGAGTGACAGGAATAGACCCAGAGAGCCGCGCTAGTGTCACCCAGGTGTGGCTCATTATGATCAGAAGCTCAGAGTGACAGGAATAGACCCAGAGAGCCGCGCTAGTGTCACCCAGGTGTGGCTCATTATGATCAGAAGCTCAGAGTGACAGGAATAGACCCAGAGAGCCGCGCTAGTGTCACCCAGGTGTGGCTCATTATGATCAGAAGCTCAGAGTGACAGGAATAGACCCAGAGAGCCGCGCTAGTGTCACCCAGGTGTGGCTCATTATGATCAGAAGCTCAGAGTGACAGGAATAGACCCAGAGAGCCGCGCTAGTGTCACCCAGGTGTGGCTCATTATGATCAGAAGCTCAGAGTGACAGGAATAGACCCAGAGAGCCGCGCTAGTGTCACCCAGGTGTGGCTCATTATGATCAGAAGCTCAGAGTGACAGGAATAGACCCAGAGAGCCGCGCTAGTGTCACCCAGGTGTGGCTCATTATGATCAGAAGCTCAGAGTGACAGGAATAGACCCAGAGAGCCGCGCTAGTGTCACCCAGGTGTGGCTCATTATGATCAGAAGCTCAGAGTGACAGGAATAGACCCAGAGAGCCGCGCTAGTGTCACCCAGGTGTGGCTCATTATGATCAGAAGCTCAGAGTGACAGGAATAGACCCAGAGAGCCGCGCTAGTGTCACCCAGGTGTGGCTCATTATGATCAGAAGCTCAGAGTGACAGGAATAGACCCAGAGAGCCGCGCTAGTGTCACCCAGGTGTGGCTCATTATGATCAGAAGCTCAGAGTGACAGGAATAGACCCAGAGAGCCGCGCTAGTGTCACCCAGGTGTGGCTCATTATGATCAGAAGCTCAGAGTGACAGGAATAGACCCAGAGAGCCGCGCTAGTGTCACCCAGGTGTGGCTCATTATGATCAGAAGCTCAGAGTGACAGGAATAGACCCAGAGAGCCGCGCTAGTGTCACCCAGGTGTGGCTCATTATGATCAGAAGCTCAGAGTGACAGGAATAGACCCAGAGAGCCGCGCTAGTGTCACCCAGGTGTGGCTCATTATGATCAGAAGCTCAGAGTGACAGGAATAGACCCAGAGAGCCGCGCTAGTGTCACCCAGGTGTGGCTCATTATGATCAGAAGCTCAGAGTGACAGGAATAGACCCAGAGAGCCGCGCTAGTGTCACCCAGGTGTGGCTCATTATGATCAGAAGCTCAGAGTGACAGGAATAGACCCAGAGAGCCGCGCTAGTGTCACCCAGGTGTGGCTCATTATGATCAGAAGCTCAGAGTGACAGGAATAGACCCAGAGAGCCGCGCTAGTGTCACCCAGGTGTGGCTCATTATGATCAGAAGCTCAGAGTGACAGGAATAGACCCAGAGAGCCGCGCTAGTGTCACCCAGGTGTGGCTCATTATGATCAGAAGCTCAGAGTGACAGGAATAGACCCAGAGAGCCGCGCTAGTGTCACCCAGGTGTGGCTCATTATGATCAGAAGCTCAGAGTGACAGGAATAGACCCAGAGAGCCGCGCTAGTGTCACCCAGGTGTGGCTCATTATGATCAGAAGCTCAGAGTGACAGGAATAGACCCAGAGAGCCGCGCTAGTGTCACCCAGGTGTGGCTCATTATGATCAGAAGCTCAGAGTGACAGGAATAGACCCAGAGAGCCGCGCTAGTGTCACCCAGGTGTGGCTCATTATGATCAGAAGCTCAGAGTGACAGGAATAGACCCAGAGAGCCGCGCTAGTGTCACCCAGGTGTGGCTCATTATGATCAGAAGCTCAGAGTGACAGGAATAGACCCAGAGAGCCGCGCTAGTGTCACCCAGGTGTGGCTCATTATGATCAGAAGCTCAGAGTGACAGGAATAGACCCAGAGAGCCGCGCTAGTGTCACCCAGGTGTGGCTCATTATGATCAGAAGCTCAGAGTGACAGGAATAGACCCAGAGAGCCGCGCTAGTGTCACCCAGGTGTGGCTCATTATGATCAGAAGCTCAGAGTGACAGGAATAGACCCAGAGAGCCGCGCTAGTGTCACCCAGGTGTGGCTCATTATGATCAGAAGCTCAGAGTGACAGGAATAGACCCAGAGAGCCGCGCTAGTGTCACCCAGGTGTGGCTCATTATGATCAGAAGCTCAGAGTGACAGGAATAGACCCAGAGAGCCGCGCTAGTGTCACCCAGGTGTGGCTCATTATGATCAGAAGCTCAGAGTGACAGGAATAGACCCAGAGAGCCGCGCTAGTGTCACCCAGGTGTGGCTCATTATGATCAGAAGCTCAGAGTGACAGGAATAGACCCAGAGAGCCGCGCTAGTGTCACCCAGGTGTGGCTCATTATGATCAGAAGCTCAGAGTGACAGGAATAGACCCAGAGAGCCGCGCTAGTGTCACCCAGGTGTGGCTCATTATGATCAGAAGCTCAGAGTGACAGGAATAGACCCAGAGAGCCGCGCTAGTGTCACCCAGGTGTGGCTCATTATGATCAGAAGCTCAGAGTGACAGGAATAGACCCAGAGAGCCGCGCTAGTGTCACCCAGGTGTGGCTCATTATGATCAGAAGCTCAGAGTGACAGGAATAGACCCAGAGAGCCGCGCTAGTGTCACCCAGGTGTGGCTCATTATGATCAGAAGCTCAGAGTGACAGGAATAGACCCAGAGAGCCGCGCTAGTGTCACCCAGGTGTGGCTCATTATGATCAGAAGCTCAGAGTGACAGGAATAGACCCAGAGAGCCGCGCTAGTGTCACCCAGGTGTGGCTCATTATGATCAGAAGCTCAGAGTGACAGGAATAGACCCAGAGAGCCGCGCTAGTGTCACCCAGGTGTGGCTCATTATGATCAGAAGCTCAGAGTGACAGGAATAGACCCAGAGAGCCGCGCTAGTGTCACCCAGGTGTGGCTCATTATGATCAGAAGCTCAGAGTGACAGGAATAGACCCAGAGAGCCGCGCTAGTGTCACCCAGGTGTGGCTCATTATGATCAGAAGCTCAGAGTGACAGGAATAGACCCAGAGAGCCGCGCTAGTGTCACCCAGGTGTGGCTCATTATGATCAGAAGCTCAGAGTGACAGGAATAGACCCAGAGAGCCGCGCTAGTGTCACCCAGGTGTGGCTCATTATGATCAGAAGCTCAGAGTGACAGGAATAGACCCAGAGAGCCGCGCTAGTGTCACCCAGGTGTGGCTCATTATGATCAGAAGCTCAGAGTGACAGGAATAGACCCAGAGAGCCGCGCTAGTGTCACCCAGGTGTGGCTCATTATGATCAGAAGCTCAGAGTGACAGGAATAGACCCAGAGAGCCGCGCTAGTGTCACCCAGGTGTGGCTCATTATGATCAGAAGCTCAGAGTGACAGGAATAGACCCAGAGAGCCGCGCTAGTGTCACCCAGGTGTGGCTCATTATGATCAGAAGCTCAGAGTGACAGGAATAGACCCAGAGAGCCGCGCTAGTGTCACCCAGGTGTGGCTCATTATGATCAGAAGCTCAGAGTGACAGGAATAGACCCAGAGAGCCGCGCTAGTGTCACCCAGGTGTGGCTCATTATGATCAGAAGCTCAGAGTGACA
>SOMO01000322.1:108373-122599 GCA_028128575.1 Paedocypris carbunculus
TGTGTGTGTGTGTGTGTGTGTGTGTGTGTGTGTGTGTGTGTGTGTGTAAATATGTGTGTCTGTGCACGTTTGTATGTGTGTGTGTGTGAGAGAGAGAGAATGTTTGTACTCTGTGTTTGTGTGTCAGTTTGTGCTTTTGTGTGTGTCTCTGTAAATGTGTGTGTGTGTGGTCTTTAGTACTTCATTGGTTGCAACAAAATGGTCCAATCAGGAAGCACCAGACATTAATCAACCAATCACTTGAGCCAAGAAAAAACGTCTCAGAAGCAACAAAGTATTTATGTATTTAATAACGTATTCAAATCAGGAAGAGATGTCCGTGTGTTTGCCCCCGTACGCTGGAGGAGGAGCCTGTGCTTCTCGAGCGGGCGACGCCACCTGCGTGTCTGTGCGTTTCATGTCCAGGTGGCACCAGAAGCTCCTCTGAAGGTCTGAGAGCAACAGACGCTTTGTTCTTGTGCGGGAACACGGCCTGAATCCAAAGAGATGTTTATGGAACAATGGACTGACCTTGGGGAAGTTTCGAGGAGCTTATCAGGAAAAACCCTCACACGCATTGTGAAATTATTCCCGTGTCAGGAAAACAGAAGCTGCCGTTTCAAATAGACGTTCTGTTCGTTCACCAGACAATTCGCCACGGCTTGAAAAGCGACGGCTTCCATTCTCGTTGCTTCTACCTGTGATAACAACAACGTGACCGGAATCCAAATCTCGGTTAGATCCCGTGCCTGATGTGGCGAGAAATAATTGGATCGTTTTGTGTCGGACACAATATGACAAAATTCCCGATTCGTCCATTGTTTTGCAGTAATGGGTGCATGGATAGACTTTTCTTTCAATCCAAATAATTGTATTCTAATTAATGAAACCTCAACAAATAAGGAAATTGAATACAGTGAAATAAAATTTATTTTAATTGCATCACGTTTGTAAAGTAAAAATGGTTGCACGGTGGGAAAAAATAGAAGTTTCATCAGCAGATGGCGCTTCAGGTGTGTTGTATTTCGGCCCACACAGATTTTTGATCAACACATGACGTACAGATCGCGTTGAATGTAAAATGAATCCATATGTGTATCTGAGCGCTTGTTCCTGCCAGAGAACGTTACTGAAGAAGTTAACGTCTCTATCCCATCATGAATTTCCTGCCCTGCTGAAAGACTCCGTGTCCTGATTGGTTCTCTTTGCGTTTGCACCCGCCTTTCTCCACAAGCTCGGATTATGATTGGATGTCGTCACGAAAGTTGACGAAAGTGTCAATACATTTTAAGTTTTCGTCTCTGAGCGGGAGTTTTTATATAGTTCTTGTTTCGTTTGCGTCAGGGGAAAAAGTGTCGTTGACAGACCATGGCAAAAATATTTCGTCAACGAATATAACGCTGTATAAAACACTGTGTGTATATTTTTTTGTGTCATACATACCTAATGTTACCCTACACAATATGTATGATCCCTAAATAGTCTAGCTTTCCTAATACTGAATGACTGTCAAGACATATTTGCGTTTCTCTGATTGCGTCACATCAATACAATTAGCTGAGTGAAGCGCCATCGATACGGAATCCGCCGCAACATGCCAATCCGTTTCTGATTAGCTCCCTCACACGCGCCTTGACCACATCTCACGACGTTATTACCGCGCCGAGAGGCTTTCCAGCTGTCAGAGCGGCGGCTGAGAAATGCTCCTCACGTCGCCATTCGCCTCGGGTCGAGTGTCGCTCGCCGTGGAAAATCAACAGCATCGATTGTGCACGTTCCCCCCCGCAGGGATGGAGCAGATGATCCACGGGATGCTGAAGAGGCCTTATCGCCATCACGCTGGCTTTTACATTCCGCCCAGGCGCCCGCCGTTGCTTTCAGGTGACCTTGTCGGTTAAGTGGCGGGAAACTCGGCGCCGAGTGCCATTCTCGGGCTGTTGTGACACGCCGTAATCAACTTTCAACGGCGGCCTTGATTGACAAGTGGCTCTCGGGAGTGAACCTGATGCACGGCGCCCACCTCCACGTCTGTCTCTCGGAGCCGTGCGTCATTCCCGGGGTGGAAATCAACAGTCAGTGTCGCCGTTGGAGAATTAGCATGAATTGATTCGCTCATTGATGTGCTCTTCGTGTGTTCTGCCCGGCGATAATACTTTGTTCGGTGGGGAATAAACTGGTTCCTTGTGACCGCCCAGC
Organism: Paedocypris carbunculus; assembly: GCA_028128575.1. Taxonomy (NCBI): domain Eukaryota; kingdom Metazoa; phylum Chordata; class Actinopteri; order Cypriniformes; genus Paedocypris; species Paedocypris carbunculus. The sequence continues at coordinate 110,549 of SOMO01000322.1, forward strand.
GACCAATCAGATGACAGATGCTATTGTGGGCAGCTAGGTGGCGCTAGCTTTTTACATGACTTCCAGCAGCCCTGTGGACTCTTCTTCTGAAAGTCTGGGGCGGATCAGACTGGCATAGCAACAGAAAAAAAGCCACATCTGATTGGATCCTTTCGAGCACAGGTGTGTTCTAATTTGAACCGGAATGATTTCAACCTGAGGTGTCGGTGAGATCAGACGTCTGCAAAGTTCTGCTTAAGTCTGTCAGTCCCCGCATGATTGACACCTGCTTCTGCTATAAGTGACAAGGACGGTTCAGTTGGATTAAAGATGCATGTTTAGCTCTGCAGATTAGCATCGAGGCTTCTTGATGATTCCATGGCCACTGTGGGTTGTCTAAGATGGTTTTTGTGTATTGGGATGCTTGTCTGTGTATGTTCGTTCAGTCTATTGTATGAATTAGCTAAGCATTGGATCTGAAGTCATTCTGACTAGCTAACTGGCTAACATGGTGGCACTATGGATAGCTGACTCAGGGATTATTCTGACTAGCTGACTTGGAGGTCACTATGACTGTCTTGGAGTTCACTCTGACTAGCTGAATCGACTAGTTCTCTCTGACTATCTGACTCGGTTAGTTCAATCTGACAACCCGATGCAGCCAGTTCGCTCTGACAACTCAGCTAGTTTACTATAATAAGCTGACTCGGCTTGTTCACTCTGGTTAACTGACACGATGTTCACTCTGACTAGCTGACTAGCAGTTCACTCTGACTACCCGACTCAGCTAGTTTGCTCTGGTTACCCATCTCAGCTAGTTCACTCTGACAAGCTGACTCGGCTAGTTCTCTCTGACTACCCGACTAGGAGGTCACTCTGACTACTCTACTAGGAGGTCACTCTGACTATCGGACTCACCAAGTTCGCTCTGACTACTCAACACAGCTAGTTTGCTCTGACAAGCTGACTCAGCTAAAACACCCTGACTAACTGACCCGGAGGTCACTCTGACTAGCTGACTCTGGGTCACGCTCGCTAGCTGACTCTGCTCGATCATTCTGACTACCATACTTAGCTAGTTCTCTCTGACTAGCTCACTTAGGTAGTACACACTGACTAGGAGGTCAGTAAGTCCCGCGTGGTCTCAGACGGGTCACTGGAGAGATTTTTGTCATGTGATCACCAAGGTCAAGTCCAAGGCCTTGAGGTCAAGTTATCATTTGCTCGAGTGTTTGGAGTTCATTGGAGTGTTAGATAAGTGTCAGATAAGGATGAATCTTATCTCTGTGACACAGCTGAACTCCGGACGTGGCCGTTGCCGAATCTTTCAACTTGAAGTGAAGTGGATCGACTGACTTTTAGTGCCAGGACTCGGTCAGAGACAGTCCCGGTGTTGAAATTATAAAAGGCAACTTGAGATCTTTGGACAGATCGACTGGCTCTTTCATGGGCTCTCTGAGTCCAAGTCTCATTGCTAAATTACATGTTCTTCACAGATCGTGAGCTTTGCAGTCTCTCTCATTTTTTCACCAAGGTCAAGTCCCAGTGTTGAAAAAAAGGCAACTGAAGACCTGTGCAATATCTGCCGACTCTCATGGGCTCACCGAGGTCGAGTCCCAGTGCTACAATGTGACCACCTGCAATCTCCACAGCAGAAAAAGCAACTTAATCTCTTTATCTCACTGTCATCTGGGATTATTTATGGGCTGTGGGTGTTGTATCCACAGAGGAACAGAGCAGATGTTGGTTCACCAGTAAAAAGACCATTTCTGTGGCTAAGCAAGACTTCGGCCATGCAAATAGGTGCGATATAAATAGATTTCCTCGCGCTCGCCCTCCTTTGGGAATCGCTCTGACATGTTTAACGGTGGCAGAACTGCTGCGAGGTGGCTGTGTATATAACGCGTGTGCATGTGTGTGCGCTGTGTATAGTCACATGTGATAAGAATCTATACAGACTGGCTGTCACACAAACCAACTGTCAAACCTCTCACTTCCCGCAGATTGAGGAGATCATCACACGCATCCAGGATGAAGCTGACGGTGTGATGGTCCGGACGGTCAAGAGCTTCCTCTCCAAGATTCCCAGTGTTGTTACAGGTATTACCACGGAATTAAGTTATAGGATTAGGGACGCAAAATGTAGGTGTGTATGGATGTTACTGCACATGTGAAGATGTCATTTGGCAAACTTTGATTTGTAGAGTTCACATCACCACAATGAGTTGCTGTTAATGGACCCGATAAGTATCGGGTGAGAGTGGATCTCCTACTCCTGTTACAAAATTCTTGTCAGAAAGTGGGTGGCAAGACTTTTTCGAGAAGCTGAGAGTGTGATGAGGTGGCTCAAGCATCTCTTTCGAATGCTCCTGGAACGTCTTCTGGACATGTCCCAGTAGGAAGAAGCCCAGAGGTGGACTCGCTGGAGATGTGTCTCTGGAAACCTTGCGTCTTCCAAGGGAGATGTTCTAGACATGTCCCACCATGAGGAGGCCCAGTACACACTGAAGGGAGAAACACCTTGTCTCCAGAATGACTTGAGAAGCCTTTGGTCTCCCAAGGGGGATGTTCTAGACATGTCCCAACATGAGGAGGTCCAGAGGTAGACCCAGTACACACTGATGGGATACACACCATGTCTCCAGAATGACTTGGGAAGCCTTGCGTCTCCCAGGGGAGGTTTTCTGGATGTATCCCACCAGCAGGAGACCCAGAAGTAGACCCAGGACACGCTGTATGGATGCACACCATGTCTCTAGACTGGCCAGGCAAAACTTCACGTCCCTGTGGAGGAGATGTTGAGGAAGTCTGAGCATCACTGACCAGTTATATTCTGGCTCTGGATAGGCAGTAGAGGATGGAAGGACGGTAGACAGATGGACAAGTGTAGATGAATTCATTTATTGTTTTCCTCTTGGCAGGTTCAGATATTGTCCAGTGGATGATGAAGAACCTCAGCATAGAGGATCCCGGTAGGTCCCGATCTGCAGAAAGCCGCTGAGATGTCTGCCAGCGTTCTGTCTAACGGCTGTATTTCCCCACAGCTGAGGCCATACACATCGGAAGCCAGATAGCTGCTCAAGGTTACATCTTCCCCATCTCCGACCATGTTCTGACCCTCAAGGACGACGGGACGTTTTACCGCTTCCAGGTGAGCCGAACTCTTCATCTAGAACTTTAGAACTTTGTTCAGTTTGTTTGAATCCAGATCCTGGTTTTCGACACATTTAGCACTTTTCTTTGGTACTTCTTTCTTCTCTTTTTTGCACCTGTTTCCTTTCTTTCTCTTCACCTCTCTCTTCTCATTTGCAACTGTCCTTCTCTTTTTTTCCCGTTGCGCTCTCTCTTCCTTCATCCCTTTCTACATTTTACCTCACATCTTAATTCTCATTTTCTCACCCCCCCCCCTCTCTTTATCTTTCCCACTTTCTCTGTTTCCTTATTTTCCTACTCCTTGCCTTTATCATTCTTATTCTCTCCCACTTTCTCTCAGTCATCTATTTATTTTTCTCTTGCTCTCTTTCTCGTGAACTCTCTTTTATCTCTTTCAATGATTTGTTCTTTCTACATTTTGTTTTTGCATGTACAATTGTAAAAATGCTTGGTGTATTTCAGCACCTTTTCCCATCCTCTCAGCATTTCTTCATTATTCATCCCATCTATCTGAATCTCAGTCTGTTTGCCTGGTATTCTTTTGTTCCACGTCTCTCTCCCCCCCCATTTGGTTTTCATTCTCCCTTTCTTGCTTTTTCAGTCAGCGTTTCAGAGCGGTGTTTTTCTCTCCTCATACCTTCATTCTGAATGTCACAGACTCGGGGAAACACACAAGTCATTATTTTTCTCTCCCTCAGGCTCCGTACTTCTGGCCCTCTAATTGCTGGGAGCCAGAGAACACAGATTACGGTAAGAGAAATCCTGACTTCCACTTATGTATGCGTTTCAAAGTCCATTTTTCTTCCTCTCGGATGCCAATTTAAATGGCAAAGAGACGCAGAGAGCCAGTGTTCAGCCCACCAGTCTTTGCTGTTATTATTATTACTACAGTGCTGTTGCCAAGCGTCGTCTCCGGCGCGTTTGGATGAGTCGCGGGTCAAGATGAGTCATTCGCGCTTCCCGCCGTCTGTAAAGCGGTCGAGCCGCGGAACGTTTGAGTGTGTAGGCCGGATTTTGCGTAACTCCTGATAAGCCGAGTCTCTCGTGGCCTCTTGTCTGTTTTCTTTCATTCTGCGGCCTGTCAGCCATCTACCTGTGCAAGCGAACCATGCAGAACAAGACGCGGCTGGAGCTGGCCGACTACGAGGCGGTGAGTCAGCCATTCAACCCGAAACACCACCGCTTGGAACTCATGTGCCTGTTTAGCATTAGCAGGATTTAGTTCAAGTTCAAGTTCATTTATAATGCGATTTTCTTAGTACAAGACCAAGGCAAAGTCGCTTTGCAAATTAGGGAAAAATTGTCTTTAAAAGAAGAAAAATGTCCATTATTTATCTGTGTTCAAAAATTAGGGGAAAAGAGTCAGTTAAAAAGAGAAAAATGTCCATTGTCTATCGTTGTTCAGACTATGGGCTATGACCATTTAGCATTAGCATGAGTTTGTGTAGCCCTTTGTCCAGCCAAAACTGCCAAAAAGGGCTTTATAAATAAAGTTGAGTTGAGTTGTGTAGCATTAGCATGAGTTTGTGTAGCATTAGCATGAGATGATTCTGCATTAGCCAGAGCCGATTTAGCACTAGCATGAGTTTGTTTATCATTAGAATGAGGTTATTTCGCATTAACCTGAGACGTATTTGCGTTAATGTGAGTCGTTCAGCACTAGCCAGAGTCAGTTTAGCATTAGCTTGAGTGCATTTAGAATTAGCAGGAGTCAGATCAACACCAGCGTACAATCATCAATCGGTTTAGCATTAGCTTGAGTGGATTTAGAATTATCTTGAGTAAGTTAAGCATTAGCTTGAGTGGATTTAGATTCGGTCAGTTAGTTTCAGTCAGTTCAGCACCTGTGGGATTCAGTTTAGCTTTTGAGGGGATTTAGTATTAGCTTGATTCTGTTCAACACTAGCGTGAGTAGGTTTTTAGCTTGAAACATGGGTTGGTTCAGCACTAGCCTGAGTCAGTTTAGCATTAGCTTGAGTGCATTTAGAATTAGCATGAGTCAGTCCAACACCAGCCCAAGTTCATTTAACATTAGCTTGAGTGGTATTAGATTCAGTCAGTTGGGTTGAGCCAGTTCAGCAACCGTGGGATTCAGTTTAATGCTATTAGAATTAGCTTGAGTCTCTTCAACGCTAACATGATTCAGTTGTTATCTTGAGGGGATTTAGAATTAGCATGAGTCAGTTCAACACCAGCGTGAGTAGGTTTAGCATTAGCTTGAAACACGAGTTGGTTCAGCACTAGCATGAGTCGTTTTTTAACATAACCTTGAGTCGCTTGAGCCTTATCCTGTACCAGTTTACCAATAGCGCACCATTTAGTACCATTTAGTGTTAGCATGCACCAATTTAGCACTGGCGTCAGCTTGTTTAGAGTTATCGTGTTGGCTTAGCATTAGCATGAGTTCGCTTAGTAGGCTTTATCTTTCATTAAGCTTGGTCTATTTGTGTCTACTGTTATTGGTTAACTGTTTTAATATACTTTCTCTGCGTATCTTTCACAATTCCAGTTCGTCTTTTGTCGTGTCTGATTGTTCTTTCCCCTCCGTCACTCAGGAAAATCTAGCGAGACTCCAGAGAGCTTTCGCCAGGAAGTGGGAGTTCATCTTCATGCAGGCCGAGGCTCAGGTCAAGTAAGTGCTGTTGTCACGACGACCACACAAACACCCGCATCCATCACGAGTGGTGACGTGGAGAGCCTCTAGTGGCCGGGAGCGGCAAGTGTCACGCCGGTGACCTTTATCTAAAAACCCAAAAGCTTCGGTAGGGTCACGAAACAAGATGAAAGAGATTCCCGGGGCCCGAGAGAAGGATCGATGGAAGATGGAGCGAGAGAGTGATGCTGCAAATGTCAGTTATGTAAGAGTGAATTATGCAGGGATGGAGATGAGGACTCGTACTGCACTGCTGCCTCGTCGTCTTCTTCTTCTTCTTCTTCACATCGATGCCTCGCAGCTCCATGATTGTGTTCACTCTCTCACTTTTCACTTTCAGGATCGACCGGAAAAAGGACAAGACGGAGAGAAAGATCCTGGACAGCCAGGAGAGGGCGTTCTGGGACGTGCACCGCCCCGTGGTGAGTCTCCTCCCACACTTTCTCCAAAATAAGAGCACAAGGGGGAGGGGCTACTTCACTGTGCTTGGGTACCAACCCCCTAACACAAAATGGTACCGGGACGCCCAATCAGATTAGTGCCAAAAATATCAAACTTGGTGAAAAAAAATACAACTATCGCAAATTTATTTTAAAAAATACGAGCGGAAATTATTCACATTTTCATTGACGTAGTTTTTTATTATTACTAGGCGTGCGTCTGTCAGTCGAATGTATGAAGAATCTCGTTTTAATGAATTTTTATTTTTGCAATGTTAAGTGCAATGAAGTCTGACGCTTTAGCGGTTATTTACTCTAAATGTAGTAAAGTTCAATAAAACATCACGGTTTGGCGTTTTCTCTAAATTAGGTATATAAGTATGTAAGCAAACGTATAGATGAGGATGAAAAAACATAATTTTTTGGTTTCTAAGCTGTAGAAGAAAATGTAATTGAAAAGGCTCATTTTAAAATGATATCTGACGTTTAAATTAAAAAAAGCAGATATATACGGTATATTTTTTTCGATTTTATTCATTGGTTCCAGGAAGTTCAAATGTTAAATATAATATTGTTATAACTTTTTTTTTTATCTTATTTTGAATGCATGTTTAAATACAAACAGAACTATTATATGTAAAATACTAAATTAAATGCCAAAATCTGAAAAAGTAAAAAAAAAAAAAATTACAGACGTTAGCATTCGTGATCAACTTTCTTGACCTTTGACCCGTTTGGTTAACTAGTTTCAAAAGTCCCAAGTAAAGTTTGAAATGAAGAATAATGGTTTGACGTATTTGGAAAAAAAAAAAAAAAGAAAAACAATTCATAAAGCTGCAGAAAATGTTTTGCAATGATTTTAAATAATAATGTGTAAATAATAAAAAAAAAAAAAAAAATGTGTTTATTTATTTTTTTTTTAATTAAAAAAAGCACTTTTAGTTAAATCTTCGTCGGCTAATTCTCCACGTGCTTGACAGCCGGGCTGCGTGAACACCACCGAGATGGACATCAGGAAGTGTCGCCGCCTGAAGAATCCGCAGCGCGTGAAGAAGGTGCGTCTTGATTGGTCGCGCCTGGACGTGTGTGCTGAGGGTGTTTGTGTCGGTCAGTCGGTGTACGGCGTGGTGGAGGAGGCACAGACGCACAGCCCGGTCCATACGCCGCTGCAGCACAGCACCAGAGACACCCGAGAGGACGTCCAGAAAGAGGTGACTGGACAGGAAGTGATGATGTCATTTCCTGTTTAGTGAGCATTTTATACGCCGAATATGACAGTGGGATTTTTTTAGCACACTTAGGTTTATTCGTTTCTACATTTCTTTTTTTTTTTTCCCCCTTTATTTGTGTAGTTCTACTTTTCTACTTTTTTACTATATAATATTTAATAATATTTATCATTTTTTCTGATTTTATTTTGGATTTTGCTTATTTTTTCCAGTTTGTGTCCATTGGATTTATTTTTTTATTTATGCATTTTTTTTTATTTCCTGCATATTTTTGCATTTTTTAAGTGAAACTGAGAATGCAACATGACAGCTTTTGTTATTTGTCAAAAAGCTGCATAATTCTAATTTTGCCCATTTTTTTTCCTCTATGCAAATGTGTCGTTTTATTTGCATTTTTACCAATTGGAGTTTTGTGTTTTATTTCACTCTGCCGTGTGTTTCTGAATATTTGGCATTTACTCAGAATCTTTCCTCTCCTTTTTTCTCTCATTTCTTTCTTCACAGTATTGTTCTCATTCCTGTCACTACTCGTTTCTACATTTCTTTTTTTTCCCAATTAGTTGTGTAGTTCTGCTTTTTTACATTATACAGTAAATATTTATTATTTCTTTCTGCATATACTTTTGGATATTGTTTGGATTTTATTTATTTATATTAGTTCGTGTCCATTTGATTTATCTATTTATGTATTTTTTCTGGATATTTTTGCATGTATTAATTGATACTAAGAATGCAACATGTGACAGCTTTTGTTATTTTTTTTTTTTTTAAAAATATTTTTATATTTATATATATTTGCATAATCTTAATTTTCTGTATTTTTTACTTTATGTTTTTGCTTTATTTGCATTGTTTATATTTTACAGATTTACATTGTTTATATATTACAGATTTATTGTGTTTTTCCTGTAATTTTTTGCTTCACTTTTTTACGTTTTTTTTAAGTTCCTTGTGCTTTTTCTGGGAATGAGACTCATGACTTTGATCGAAAACATCGAAACAACTCACAAAGTGACACACACACACACACACACACACACACACGTACGTCATTATTACATTATGAAGCTGCATTAATAATAAAGAAGTGTTCTTCGTCTGTTCCAGATCCTCTTCCTCAACACTCAGCTGGATCGACACTGCATGAAAATGTCCAAAGTCGCTGAGACGTAAGTTTGAGATCACAGGAGGCGGCAGTCTACTGTTCTCAGAGGAGAAAACTTTACTCTCTCTCTCTTACTCTCTCTCTCTCTCTGTCTCTCTCTCTTACTCTCTCTCTACTTCACTCTTTCACTCTCTCTGTCTCTCTCTCTTACTCTCTCTCTCTCTCTCTCTCTCTCTCTCTATAGTTCACTCTTTCACTTTCACTCTCTCTCTGTCTCTCTCTCTTACTCTCTCTCTCTAGCTCACTCTTTCTCTGTCTCTCTCTCTTACTCTCTCTCTCTCTCTAGTTCACTCTTTCACTCTCTCTCAGTCTCTCTCTCTTACTCTCTCTCTCTCTCTTATACTCTCAATCTATATTTCTCTTTTTTCCCTCTTTTTCACTTTCATTATCTGTTCTTTTTCTCGCTCTCTATTTGGTATTTCTCTATTGTTTTCTATCATGTTCTTTCTTTTGCTCTCTCTCTCATTCATTCTCTATTCTCTTTTTCATTTTTTTTCTATATTTTTCATTATCATTCATATATTTCTCTCCCACTCCTGTTTCTCTCTAAATCTCTTTCATGCTCCTTCTTTGTCTTGTCATTTTCCCTCATTTTCTCCGCTCTGCTGCTCGCAATCAGTCACTCTTTCAGTCTTTATTCTTTCTTCTATTTTTCCTCTTCTTTTTCTTTATCCCTCTTTGTTTCACTTTCTCCCCTCAAATCTCACTTGCTCTTTTTTTTTCTTGCTCCCTCTTTTTTGCCCCCCTTCTCTCTCTCTCTCTCTCTCTCTCTCTCTCTCTCTGTCTTTCTCTCTCTGTCTCACTCACTCTCTCTGCCTGTCTCTTTCTCTCCCTCTCTATCACTCTCTCTCTTGCTCAAGTCAACACAATAAGGATGAGTCACAGTGTTTAGGAAGTGAAGGACACACATCAGCACTGGCAGAAAGTCAAGGAAGATAAACCGTCCTTCACCTCCGTGTCACGGCTCGGCTTCTCTCCTCTTTCACCCGTTCACATCGAGTCGCTTCTCGTTTCGGAAATTATTCTTTGAGAGAAAGAATAAAAGTCAACAAAACACGACAACAACTGAAAAGAAACGCATGCATTAGTGTTCCAGACCGGTTTGGGTCACAACCAAGATCCTATTTGAATATTCATGTATTATAATTCTTTCCACATGCTTCACTCGCTGTAACTTGTATTTGTAATATACTTCTACAGGTGAAGGACGTTGTGTGGTGTTGTTTTTTTCAGACTGATGAGCTACACGGAGCAGTATCTGGACTACGACCCGTTCGTGTCGGTTCCGGATCCGTCCAATCCCTGGATCAGCGACGATCCCGTTCTCTGGGATCTGGAGGGCAGGTGGGAAACGCCTCTTCATCACCTCTTCATCACGTCTTCATCACCTCTTCTCGGGTTTCGAAAAGCATTTCTGTCCAGCGTGATCCTAATCATTCAACAATTAACACGGATTATCCACCAGTTGCTTTAATCCACGTGACAGTGAGATTTAGAAACGCTTTGTGTTGATCGATTGAATTGGAAAATTTTTTTTTCGATTGAATTGGAAAAACAATTAAGTAATTATATATAATGGTGTATTAGATTAGATAGACTTTATACCAGAGAAGAGAAAAACGCCAGCATAAAAAAACGAAACAAAGACGGTGAAAAACAATTTTGCAAAAGGACAAAAAGGATATAAAAAAAANACAAAATAATTTTGTGTATGTACAATCTGACAAACCGACTGCACGCGAGCACACACACACACACACACACACACACACACACACACACACACTCTCTCTCTCTCTTTGTCTTTTGTGTAAAAAATTAAACAACAGCGATGGAAAGTTGCAATGAATTATGATATAAAGGATGAGTTTTCCAGGTTCCTAAATACACACACACACACACACACACACACAAACTCACACACACTCTATCTCGCTTTGTCTACATCACTCTTTCTTTGTCTCTTTTGCTCTTCATGTCCTTCTATCACATTCTCTCTCTCTCTCGTTTGCTTCCATTGTTTGATTATAATGACAAGGTACATTGTGTTTTGAAAGCTGTAGCTGCTGCACCGTCACTACACATCACACACAACAACACACATTACATCTCTCTCTCTCTCTCTCTCTCTCTCTCTCTCCTTCCTTTCACTACACCTCCCATTTTTTCATTCTTTACAACTTTATCTTTCTGCTTCTATCTTCCATAAGCTCTCTCTCTCTCTACCCACTTTTTTGTTTACTCTCTCCTTTTCTGATTTTCTGTACCCCCTTTCTCCTTTTATTTCTCTCTCTTTCTATCCGATTCCTTTTGCTTTTTGTCATCCTTTCTCTTCTTTTCTGTTCTTCTCTTTTGTGCTCTCTCTCTTGCTCTGTTTCTATCTGTCTTTCTCTCTATTTTTTTTTGAATATTATTTTTATTGTGAATTTTAGCAAAACAGACCAACACACCACATTAGACAAAACAGACAAACAAAACAAAACAAAACAACCCTTCACAAAACAGTAGCATAAAAAAAAATATTTTCAGAGAAGACAGACAAACTTAGTTACTTGTGGACCTCAGTTCAAGGAGATTCAGTCCGTTTTTCTGTCCAGAAAGGAGAAGAGAGGTTCCCACATCCTGTCAAATTTAGAGGCAGTGCCAGAGGAAGTATGGCGCATTTTCTCCAGGTGAAGAGTAGACATGAGAGATGTTAGCCAATCCGAGAATCGTGGGCGTGCATCACTTTTCCATAAAGAAAGAATAATCCTTTTGGCGATTATTAAGGCAAGTTGTACCGGCAAACGAATGTCTGGGTCGAGAGAGTCCAACTCATCTGACCATCCAAATATTCCCAACATTGAATCAGGATGAAGAGCACAGTTGTAAACATTGACAAGAAACTGAAAGATTTCTTCCCAGAATTTTTGGATACGTGGGCAAAACCAAAACAAATGGGCAAGGGTTCCCTCCGCAATTTTGCATTTGTCACATATGGGAGAAATAGATGTATAGATTCTATTCAACTTAGTTTTTGAATAGTGAAGCCTATGTACAATTTTAAACTGTATCAGATGGTGTCTAGAGTTGACAGATCCTGAATAAACAGATGAAAGACATCTATCCCAGTCCGTTGCAGAAATGTTAAGACCCAAATCCCTCTCCCATGCAGATTTCAAATGATCACTAGAGAAGTCCACTTGTTCTTTAAAAACGTTAACAAATTCAGAGGTTAGGTTTTTGGAGTTAGGTGATTTGGTAAAAAGATCAAAGATATCAGTTTCTGCGGGCAGAGTCTCAAAATTTGGGACATTCACACGAACAAAGTCTCTAATCTGTAGATACCGGAAAAAATGTGACGATGGAAGGCCAAATTTAGGACTAAGCTGAGAGAAACTTGCAAACGAATTTTCAATGTAGAGATCTTTGACAGTTGAGAGACCCCTCTCA
>SOMO01000322.1:145913-166405 GCA_028128575.1 Paedocypris carbunculus
AAAAATCCTCTGGATACAAAAAGCTCGTTTTTGCTTTGATCCGTAAATGTGTCAGTATATTCTAAACTAGAGGAACATTTGCTTAACCTATACAATGCAAAGAGTTGTGAACGGGACTGCACGCGTCGACATATTCCCGGCGTTGACTAAAGCGTCACAGCGTTTTAGATCAACACGAGAGTCCGTGATGATGTCATCACAGTTTTTTGTCTGACTTGCACAGTGACACACTTTTCTGCTGAAATCCAACTGACACAAACGAGAAAAACATCTTGTGACGGTGTTCGTTGTAAAGATGAAGTGAGAGAGAGAGAGAGAGAGTCACATGTGCCGGAGGAGACAGAAATAACTTATCTCTGTCAGAACAGGTCACCACATTTCTCTTCATGTTTTCCAGGCAACGTAAACAGTTTTACTGATATTTCCTCCTAAAAGGAGGTCGGCTGGAAACAATCCGCTTTTGTCTTTAATTTAGCAAAGTCACTATGATTACTCTGCTATTTTTTTTTTAACCAAATGATTGCTAAAGCAGCCTACGCTCTGCAAACGACTCAGTCATCCTGCGTACATATGCATAAATTAGTATATTGTGCAGCTTTAAAATAATTTTTACCGATACGCATATGCAATAAATACCCATACACACCTCTATTTATAAAGACACATCTGTGTATATAGATGCGCGCGCACACACACACACACACACACACACACACACACAAATCATATGTACATACGTAAAACCGAAAATATAATAAGACAAATGTACTGTATTATCTGTATATGATCAGTATTCAAGTCATTTTAAGAGATGATTTAATTACATGAATCAACAAACAATCTCACACATAAAACATGAATCTAAAAACACTTCTGAAAATATGGTCTTTTTTTAGAGATATAAATGGTAAACTAGTGTCATATTTAGCACTTTAAGCACAGAAAAGACAGAGAGAAAAGTCATGAATAAAAATACATTTACGTAAAACTAGATTTTGTGTTTTTAAGTGTTTCTTTAGTATTACTACACAGCATTTAGGGAGTAGAACTCCTCCTGATTCTCCCATCTTTTTTGTTTGGGCCATTCACTGTAATTTGGCGTTTATCTGAGACAGAAGGGAAAAGTGGAGAAAGAAAGCAGCGACGCATATGGTGACTCCTCATGGAAATAATCCTTATGATTCTGACATAAATCCACAATGGCGTTTTCAATTCATTTTTTTGGTCATGTATGACTTGGATTAATAAAATCAGTTAGAAACACTCTAAAATATCAGAACAATCAAAACGGATCCGTATGAGAAAACTGATCGACAATAATCAATGACAGACCTGGAAAGAAATTGGCTTTGACGGTGAAAGGCATGTCCGAGTTTCTTCTAGCAAGGAAAAATGGCTTAAAACATGTTTCGGTGTAGAGTCTATGCCGTGATGCTCCTGTTTAAATCATAAGACAGTCTCCTCTTGGCATTTGCTGCTAGCTGTTGGTTGGAAGTGGGGAGGTTTGGGGAAAATCTGGCACTGGACTTCAGCCGAACTGGCAAACATTCCTAAGGTAAAGAAACAGTGTCAGCAATGTCAAACAACATACTCCAATTATTCATTAACAAGCCCAAATCTACTAAAGTACTTCTGAAGATACAAAATACTTTAGCATTAAAGAGTTTAATGTTGCATTAACACTGAATATATGGAATGTTTCTGCACTGCTACAAACTCACAGAACTTTGGCGTTCCAAATGCAACGACTGAACAAGAAGTTTGTACGATTGAGACTCTGTCTTCTTCTGTTTCACCCCAACAATCCTGTCCAGATCCTGCAGACGGTCGAGAAAGCTCTTCTCCCTTAGGGCCATAGGGGAAAAAAATCATGTTTAGGCTATAAAACACAAATTATACAGTATTTGTATGCACAATTAACACACTGTGGTTTTTTTTTTTTTTTTTTTTAAAAAGTGTGAAATGGAGAATGTTCTGCTTAACAGGCAAAGCATTGTTGGTATGTCATAAAACCACCACAAGGGGGCAGAAGAGGATAGACGGTAAATGTGAATTCCGACTTGAAATTGACTTTTGGAAATGGAATCGATCTACTTTCAGGTTTTTTTGAAGCTGAGACACACAACTAGGATTGTTAGCCGACCAATCACAGAGCAGGACACACTTTCACACTCTCACTCACAACTATGGACAATTTCCCAGATTCCAAATCTCAGCATGGTTTGGGACTATGGGATGAAAAATGATTATGGGTTAAAAAGAAAACTCTTCTGCAAAAATATTTGATAGAAAGAACTTAAAGGCGCTAGTTAACCTGTTTTGATTAAAACCACAAATTGTATTGTCTGAATTTCTCATACCTGCTCTCTGTATTGCTGTTTTCAGTTGGTCCCAGAAGAACCAGTTTCAGCGTGGGAATGTCACCAGGATCGTCACTGGAGGGCTTTTCTGAGGGAAAGGCTGATGCCAACACGTTTGACTGCCGACACAGATAAGGCACGAATTAATTTAAATGCAAGATCTAATAAGTCGCCTTCCAAACATAAAACACATCACAGTTTTTTATTTTGGGACAAAAGCCTTTGTTACCAACTAACATTGAGTTTAAGAACAAGCTTCGATGGCAAATTTGTTCGTGAATTGTCCTGAATTTCGTTTTGACTGAATTAATTTGATTACTGTACATCTTCTCCCAAACACTTTCAAAATAGTTTTAAATGAATATATGTATAACAAATATAATTGTTTCATTAAGAAATGACCTCATACCACGTCTTGCAAAGATGAAAAGGGAAGATTTGGCCTTTCCAAGTTTTCTAAAGGCCACCACTGGCCCCCGGTTACTATCTTCTGGTCTGTGGTCTCCTGGCTGAAGGCCATCCACATGCTGCCTGATGGCTGGAACGACTGAGCTGCCGACCAATCAGATGCCCAGAATGAAGGATCGCCAGTGGATTGTTGATCTGAGAAGTTCACACAAGTTTGTAGTTTCACTTCACTTTACATTTTTGTATTTTTATGAGAACCTATTTAAAAAAAACTTGTTGTGTTTATGCATTTATTCTTAGATATCTCTCGTAATTTTGTTACAATGTTGTACCCCAATGCTGTAATGACAATGAACTACTACTACTACTACAACTACTACTACTACTACTACTACTTTATGTAATTATTTATAGGATTTAAAAAACAATACATTTATGCTAATTATTAATTATTATTTAAAGCCATTTGCTGCCCACCATGTCTGTTGATGACAGGTTATTATTTTAACAGATTACACGTCACATGGATTTGCATTTTTTATTTTACAACGGGTGTAAACTACACTCACTAATAATTATCAATAACTGTTTTTTGAAAAGCCTGGTTCTCTCGTTTGTAAAAGGAAATATGAAAGTTTTACGTAGTTATTACACTATAAATGATATACATTTTATATAATCCTGTAGTGACTGTAGAGATAAGTATTACACATTAGTTACTGTTCTTTTTATACTATAGCATTTATAGTCCTTATATAAATATTACAATAAATATTTTATTCAGTTTAAATAAGAATCATTAAAAAATTAGCTCAGTTGTATTTTGTTGGAAAACCTGGTTCGATTAGATTAATTTAGCCTTTAGTTATTTATTACACAACAGCTATCTTACATTGTACATTTCTTATTACACTCAACATTACACTTTTTCACTGTAATTAGCTTTAGCAATTTAGTCCTAAATAACTTTGAGCTCTTTCTACATGTATGCTACATAAATAGCAAAAACTTGTTTTTGTCGAAAAACCTGCTTCTCATATTTTCAAGGAACAGGATTACTCCGGCAGATTAAGATTGCAAGGACCTTGCCAAAGATTGATCTTAATCCATAAGGTTATTACATGAGTTTGTTTTTGCCCCAAATGTGCAAGCAGAAGCATACAGAGATGCATAAACATTGTCCTATATTTCAAACCCAGCCCTCCAGACTTTGCCTCTGGCTTCCCGTCACGTCCCAGCGGCCTTGTGTTTGCACGTCTTTTAATGCTGCCACTTGCCCAAGGCTGGAACACGGCAACCAGCAGAGTGATAGGCCGAGGGTTTTGGGGGGCAGGAATTCCAAGCAGCGCTTTAAATAATGAATATCTTCACATGAGGTCGGGCAAGCGTGAGTCTACAGGAAACCAGGTCAATCCACACAGACTATTTATTCTGATCTCTAGGGCAGTGTGTTTATCAGCTCACACAAGCTACAACAAAAGCAGCTTCCTATTCAACAACGACTTCAAAGATGATATCTTGTGATTGCCATGATGCTTACCACAGCGGAATTCGTGTCTCGGAGCGGAAGGCAGGACTTCACTGAACTCCTGTGTCCAGCACGGCTCTCCATCCGCCTGCATGAAAGCCCCGAACTCGTCCTCCTCTTCCTCACCTCCATCAAGATACTGGTCCTCAGTGGCCACCTTGTCCTTATCGTCAACTCTTGCCGGCTCTGAAAGCAACTCTGAGCTCCACAGTGGCAAGTCTCCACCTCCAGCCCCCACCTCCCCCTGACTTAGTGCAGGGATGGCTGTTGCTATGGCTGCGGTGGTGGTAGGGGCAGGATTAGGCGGGGAGTGAAAAGTGGTTGCAGTTATAATGGCTGTTGGTGTGCTAAAGCCTTGTGAAGAGGATTTGTCAGACTGATGAACTTGAAGTTCCTCAAGCTGTGTGGGTAATTCCTCCCATTGCTGAGGTGAGCACAAAGATGGCTTCCGCCTCGTCTCCGCGGTGTTCCTCCGTTCAACACCTGCTGGAGTTAAAGCATTCCTGTTACAGAACTCTGGCTCGTCTTTACACCTCGTGTCTAAAAGTTCTTCTAGCTCTACTGTGAGCTCACCATTCACCACAGGATGGGGAATCTCACAGTCTTCTGACAAGCCTTCAGTCAGATGTTCTAGATTTTTCCAAGTGTTGTCAACACAGACTTCTGGATTATTGAGAAGTGGATGTGTGTTTGCATTGGTGGTGTTTACTTCACGTTTCAGACAATCCAAGGTCATCAGAGCATCCTTGGAGTCCAAAGATGTTTTTGTAAAGTTTGGCACATCAGCTATAAAGTTTTTTGCTGTTATGGTTGTTTCATGCCCTTTCTCAGGATTACTGCTTTGAGCATCTTTTCTCATACAATTGGATTCTTGAAGATTGTTTGAGCTGGTACTGGCACTAATATCAATCCCGACTGTAGACTGTTCATTCGTTATAACACAGGAAGAAGTTCTGCACGTTTCCAGATCTGCATCCTGGGGTTTAGCAGTACTGTGATTGGATGAAGGTAAATGAGCCTCCTGGTCCTTGCCCGACATGGTCACATGGTTCTGACTTTGCCGCTTCAAATCATCTGGAACCGCAGTATCACTAATCTTCATTCTGTTCTTTTCTAAGTGGGAGCAACATGACAGTTGTTTTGCGCTGCTACCTGAGGTCACTTTATCTTCTAGAGGACAGCACTGGTTAGGGATTTCTTTCTTTTTCTCAGCAGAAATTGGGATTTTATTGCATTTCCTCCACTTTCTTGTGACCTTGGGCTTGACCTTATGTAGTCCCCCATCGGTTGTCCTATCTTGACTTGTGATTGGTCCCCTGGAATAACATCTAACTTCCTCCTTCGTTTCCTCAAGAATGACCGTATGAGTCGGTGGACTTTTTGATGCACGCTTTCCAACATCACCAATGTAGCTTCCTTGTCCTTGAAGAAACACACAGCGTGTCTGAGTTTGCCTGACGCCCTTCAAAGTAGCCACAGTTACGACACCACTAAGCCCACCTTGTCTGACCCCTGAAGGTCTCATCACTGTGCTCTCCATTGTCTGTTCATAATGCTTTTCTGCATTCTGATGACAAGTGCCTTCTGCCAGAGGTCCAGGAGCCCTTTTTCTGGCTTTGGAGTAGCCGCCATTAACAGCCCATGCTCTCAAGCCTTTAATCAGAGGAATGGCCCCAAACTCAAGGGCACTGGAGAGGGAGACGCTGGTTCTTCTGCAGTCATGCAGTAGCTCCCGATGGGCCATGTCCAAGCAGGGGTGGTTATTGTTGTTGTTGTGTTGTAGCATTCTTAGTAGAAAATCTCCAGCTGCGGTGAGAAGATTAAGATCTCAGTGGAGTCATTGGTGAAACCATGAATGAATTATGATACATATAACTTGATTTTTACTGTAGGCCTGCTTCGTTTTAATATATGCTTTTAACATTTTCATATTTGATACAAAATATGTATAACAATAGAATGTTTCGTTAAAATAATAATTAAACACCTATGTGTGATTCATCAACAGCGAATTAGTATTCATAATGTATTACACACGACCTAATTCAATAGATTTAAAGTCGGGACATACGTAAAGCACCAACGTGTTTTTGATCACGTGTTTTTTTAACGATTTTTTTTTTGCGTGTCACAACCCATGTCATCGTGATCAAAGGACGTCGTTACGTAGTCTACTCACACAATACGTGCCCACCTCGCTTGCACCAAATCGGTTCTATTTATAACGAATTCCGGCCAAGACACATGCATTTTAAAACGACGTGAAACCACCGCGGAGCACGTTCGGCATAGATTTTATGTCCATTTGTTCACATTTTACCTTCATTTCGAGCCAGCCATTATCCTCAAAGAAAACGACGATGTCACGAATCACACAATCCCGTCCGTCGAGAAGATGCTGTTGACCGACAGCTGAACGGGTTTCGCTTTAACCTTCGTGAAGATGTGCCTCGATCTAAAAACAATAAAATCCACAATAGCGCAGATTTGTACCACGGCGTATCCGCGAGGACTTTCTTTTACTCGTAGTGTAATCCATTATGTCCCGTGAGCCGCTTCGGAGTGAACGTCACGCTACACCTCCGCTGCTCCTCCTGATAGCGCAGGCTCTTACTTCACTGCGATGCTACGCAGAGCCTCCGCAATCCAGCGTGTGCAATCAGCTGACCAATAGACTGCGCCGTCAATGCTTTTACGTTTATGCACGACACAGATGCAGCATCACTTCTCTTTTTTCCCCTATTGATTCTCATCAATCAATGACATCTGGAAATTCGGTTTGAAATTGTAGTGTATACATGTTTTATTTTAAGTGTTTAAAATCTAATGAAAAGTGGATATGTTTTAAAAATAAAGACATTTAGAAATAAAGAAATGTAACTAAAACAGAGAAAGTAAAGTCTTAAGTGAATAAGCAAATAATCGAACGAATAAATGTGATGGAGACACAAGACATCTCTTTTTGTAGAATTGTTTTTAGTGACAGGAAGCAAAATTTTTTGGGGGAAAAAAAAAAAAAATAAACATTTTTTTTTGAGTGAATAAGGTGTGAGACCTGTGATCTGATATGCATTCTGGAAAACGTGTGTCATTGTGAGGTACATGTTTGATGGTTCAGCTATTTTTGATACTGTAAAAATAGCATTCTTGTCATAAATTCTTGTGACATCAACTGCAATTTTCAGTTCAGTGGTAATACATGTTCCTTTGATAAATGATTAGACAATAATTGGTGAATATTTCATTTATTTGTAGATCAAGAATTGTGTAAATGAGAAAAATAATTACAGTACAGCCATGCATGCATATATTTAATCCCGCCCTTCAATACAAATACATTACCACTGCTCGCAATATGCAATTCATTTAATTCAAATCCTCAACACTAGGTTACACATAAAAAGGAAAAAGAATCACACCAATTGTTTCAATACTTAATTCCCCATAACATAGAAAGGATACTATCATACAGGAAAATTGTGTAGTGAGGAAAAAAGACAATATTTTTTTTCACTTTATCGTAAAGAATACACATGTACTATTACATTTGTACTACTACATTTTGGGCTCTCTTTTTCTGTACAGGTTATTATAAATATGGGAAATTAGAGTTACAAGAATAGTACATGTACTTCCTAGATCCTATAATAGTTATAAGAAACAAACACTATAGAGACAAACCAAGCATAAAATAAAAATAAATACAGTTGGATATGTTTATAAACGTGTGTTTGTGAATTCAGAATATATTTTTGTAATAATGCTACTTTAAACTAATTAACTAAAATAATTTGTGTTGGTGTGTGTCTGGAGAGCTGTGTATATTAATACAAGTGAAAATTATATTATATTGTTCTATAGTATGGATTATACGGTTACTGTAGCGGTGTGTATCTTTATCAGTTCAACCCGAACATTGACAACGTGTCAATGATTTCTTAAAATACAGTAATCAGCAGAACTGAAAAAAGTCACATTTAAAAAAATACAGACACACAAATGTTTCTGTTTTCCGTCTATTTGCTCAAAGTTTTTTCGCTTCCTGTTTTGAACTGCTCATTTTTGATTCGGTGTATTTTGTCATCTTGGTCATTACTGTGCGACTTTCCTCCTTTGTGGTGATCCGATGCTCTGTGCTCACTTCGTGAGTTGAAAAATCTATGCTCGGCATCTTCACATAGAAACCTCCAGAAGCTTCTTCTCCAGAACCAGGAAGAGTGGACTTTCTTTCTTTTGGGGAACCTTCTGGAGTGATGACTAGAATGCCAGTAGAATGCGGACTAAGGGTGACCTTCGGCACTTTAAACCACGTGGTCTCTTCTCTTTCCCATTTAGTTTCAGAGACGTATCCAGGTGGCGTGGCTGGAGACTCTGATCTGTCGCGCTCTGCAAGCATTTCCGTCCTCGCTTTTGAGGATACCAACACACCAGTCTCTTCCAAGTTCTGATTCTTGCCTGTTTTCTTCTTGAGACCAGAGAAAGCCATTGTGCCTGATTTAGTCTTCTTCGGCTCCTTGCTCTGAGGACTATCTTCTAAATTCTCTTTTCTTTGCGACTTCATGCTTGACTTTGTTTCCTCCTCGCTTGTGTCTTTCGAGTAGGGTGAGAAAAACTCCACGCGGGGTAATTTGATCTTTCCAATTGTGGCTTTTTCATCTTTCTCACTGTTTAAACTGGCTCCATCTTCAGACACTGAAGGTGAAGCTTCAAGTGATCCTGTCTTCCCGGATGAAAACGTAACTTTGGGCATCTTTACTTTGCCAGATTTTAACTTTCCCTCGTTTTCTGCCTCGTCATAGTGAATAGCTTTTTCTTTTTCATGAGACTTGCTGAAACTTGGCTTCATTTTTATCTTTGGCAACTTTAGTCTCTCTTCTTCAGCTTCTGTGCTGGTCGGACTAACAGCACCAGCAGAACTCTCAGCTTGTGGATTTACCATAACGAATACAGCTTTCTTAACCTTTGGTATTGATGGGTCCTTGTATTTTGCTTCAGGAGTTAAGCTCCTTGCTTCAGCTGAGGTTAAAGAAGGCAACGGAATTCCAAACTTTGGGATTTTGACCTTTCCTGTAAGCTTAGGATCATCTTCAGGCGTGTCTATCTCAATTTGCACAGGCTCAATATCAAAATCAAGTTCTGGAATATTTGGTGGCTCTACCTTTTTATGAGAAGCTGTTAGTTTGGGATCAACATCTCCTGTAGAAATATGGATTTCTTCTTTCACTGCTTTGCTTTCTTCAGGTAATTTAACTTTTGGCATTCCAATATTAAATTTAGTGCCTTTCATTTTTGGCCCCTTTGTTCCTTTCTTTGGTAAATCTGAACTGAGATCAGCTTCCGCAAGAGCAGCTTTCTTTTTATTCTTCTTTCCCACTTTTGTTGGCATAAGTTCCTGTTCAGGAATGACTTTTGGACACTCTTTATCAGTTTTGCCCTCCTCGTGTGACTCCTTTAGGGATGCGCTAACATTCGGATGTTCCAGAGTTACGGAAGTATCCTGTTTAGATGTTTTGCCTGATGTAGTTGATTTAATATGTTTTCCAGTTTCTCCTTCAACTTGAACCTTTGTTGTGTGGAACTCTCTTGTCCTTTCTTCTGTTAAGGACACATCTGTCTTTACCGTTTTAAAGTCCGATATTTTATATTGTACTCCTTGTGCGCTCACTGATTCACCAGTTGTTCTGTGTTGGTCTATTGTT
Organism: Paedocypris carbunculus; assembly: GCA_028128575.1. NCBI lineage: Eukaryota > Metazoa > Chordata > Actinopteri > Cypriniformes > Paedocypris > Paedocypris carbunculus. Next base: position 155,909 of record SOMO01000322.1, read on the forward strand.
GATGTTGTTACAACTTTCGTCATTTTTGTTCTTTCGGTGTCAACGTTGAGTTCTGATCTCTCTGCGGCTCCTGCTTGTGAAAATGAAATATCCATTTTTGGCATTTGGAAATGACGATCATCTTCACTAAATACAGTTTCTAAACGTGGTAATGAAATATCTACGACTGTTTTTTTGCTGTCTTCCGGTCCCTCGCCATGTGGCGTTAGTAGAGAGGCACTTTTTTTAGTCTTTAATTTTGGAAGTGAAGCATCACCTTTCCCCCCAAATGGCACTGTGACGTCTGGCATTTTGAATTTTTTCCCTTTGGCTGAAATCTCTACATCAGGACCAGTTTCATTCACTTTTCCATGAAGGAAGGAGGTTTCAACACTGGGGAACTGAATGTTTCCTGTTGTCAGCTTGCCACTTTTGATTTCAGTGCCTTTGTTTGGCTGTTTTGCAGTATCAAGAGATCCAGCTTTCTCTGTTTGTAGGGTTATATTTAGCTGTGCTCCTTCCAATTCTGGATCATAATTCTGCGTTGATTGCCCTTTGGGTAGAGATATGTCCACTGTGGGAATTGCCATTTTTGGCATCTTGAATTTTCCGTCTTTACTGCCAGTCTCGAGTTCCGCTCCATCTCTTGTTTTGCCATGTGGAATTGAAAGGTCTACTTTGGGGATTTTGACATTTGGAACAATTACCTTACCTATATCCGAAGACTTGAATTCATCTAATGTCACGGTTGGCAAAGATGGCATCTTTGGGATTTTTAAGTTTCCTTCGTATCCTTTGATATCAGCTTCTGATACATCAACCTCAGATTTTGGGAGCAGTATCTCACATTCTGGGATTTGCGACTTTGGAAGTGCTATCTCAACTCCAGGCATCTTGACTTTGCCTTTTTCCATTGACATCGGAGGAATGTCCAATTCAACATCTTTAATCTTTGATTTAGTAAATGAGATAAACTTTGGTAATTTAACTTTAGGTTTGAGTTTGCTGTCTGCAGAATCAGTTTTAACCTCTGGTTTTGATATTTCTCCAGAGCCTTTTAACTCTATTTCAGCATCGGAGCTGTATGTTCCATCTTTTGATGTTTCGACTGATGGCAATTTTACTTTAAGTTTTTTGTTTTTGCTGTATGTTTCCTCCGAAGAACTCTCTAAGTCCTTAGATAAGCCAGGAACCTCTGTTTCTTTCTCTACACCTTTCCATTTTGCACCAAATTTAGGGAGCGACACTTTGGGCATTTTTATAGAGACATCCAGAACATCTATGCTTGACCCAGACGATGGCCTTCCACCCTCCGCCTTGAGCAGTTCAATGTCTTCTGTGTCACTACCTTTTCCCTTCGGAAGTGTAAATTCCAGGTCGACTTTAGGAGCAGATATGTCAACAGTTGGTATTTTCATTGTTGGCAGCTTGATGTTTCCACCTGCCGTAACCTCAGCTGTGTTTAAACTAGGAGTTTTTGCTCCTGCATCATGGGAATGGGATATTTTTGGTATCGAGATGTCTATGTCTGGCATTTGAAATTTCTTCTCTTTCTTATCGAGCCTCTCTACTTTGAGCTCAGAGTCTTGTAATTTAACTTTAGGAGGAGATATCTCAACAGACGGCAGGTTGAATTGACCTGCTTTTATTTCAGGAGCAGCGGCATTGATTTTACATTCTGGCTGTGAAATATCAATCTTGGGCTTTTCTCCTGATTTCATGTTGCCTTCGATTGTAATTTCTTCTTTTGTGAGTGAAATGTCAGTGGATGGCAGGTTCAACCTTTCATCTTTTTTGGGTAAATGTGTTCCTGCTTTTCCTTTAGGGATTGAAATTTCAATCGCTGGCATGCCTATTGTACCAGATTTAGCAGAAGTAGGATATTTAACATTCATTTCACCAGAGGACACTTTCGGCATAGAAACATCAACTTTAGTTCCTTTTCCGGCAGGTTCTACCTCTCCTTTTTTCCCTCCTTTTGGTAGAGTAATATCTACAGTGGGCATGTGGAACCGTCCCTCTTTTATTTCAGGACTCTCATAATCAATTCCACCCTTAACATCAATCCCACTGTCTGGTTTTATTTTAGGCAAAGAAATTCCAATTTTAGGCATTTCAAATTTGTTTCCTTTTCCAACACGACCAGTGTCATCTCTGATTTCACCTTCTGGTAATGAAATATTTATGGAGGGCATGTGAAGATGGGCATCTTCAACATCAATTTTACCTTCTGATTTCAAATTGGGGAGTGGAATATCAAATTGTGGCATTTTAAATGTCCTTCCTTTTTCTGTATTTCCATCAATGTTCATGTCTCCTCCGGATTTTCCTTTTGGCAAAGAAATATCTATAGTTGGTACGTGAAATTTTCCACCTTTGATTTCATGGCCTTCAATGTTGACTTCACTTTCAGATGATCTCATTTTAGGCAAAGAAACATCAACTTTAGGCATTTTAAACGAATTTCCTTTTCGTGAAGGTCCTTCAATATTATGTTTCTCTCCTTTTCCTCCTTCAGGTAGCGAGATGTCTACTGAAGGTATGTGAATTCTTTCACTTTCAATACCGTGAACATCAATGTCAACTTCACCTTCAGGTGATTTTATTTTAGGCAAAGAAACATCAACTGTGGGAATTTCAAAAGTCTTTCCTTTTCCCGCAGGTCCTGCATCAGCTCCTGTTCCTCCGGGTATAGAAATGTCTATAGTGGGCATGTGAAACTTTGGTCCTTTGAAATTGGGACCTTCAACTTCTATTTTTCCTTCAGGTGAATTAGTTTTAGGTGGTGAAACTTCAAACTTGGGGATTTTAACTTTCTTTCCTTTTCCAGTTTCAACTGCAATTTCTTCTGCTTTTCCTACTGGTAGAGAGATTTCTATGGAGGGCTTGTCCATCTTTCCACCTTTGATTTCAGGACCTTCTGTGTCAAATTCACTTCCTGACAATCTCATTTTAGGCAAGGAAACATCAAGTTTTGGCATTTTAAATGTATTTCCTTTTCTTGACAGTCCTTCAATAGTGAGTTTCTCTCCTTTTCCTCCTTCAGGTAGAGAGATGTCTACTGAAGGCATCTTAACTTTTCCACTTTTAATACCATGAACATCAATGTCAATTTCACCTTCTGATGATTTTATTTTAGGTAAAGAAGCATCAACTTTGGGCATTTCAAATTTCCTTCCTTTTCCAGTTTTTGCCTCAACATTAACATCATCTTTTCTTGCTGGCAGAGAGATTTCTATGGAGGGCTTGTCCATCTTTCCACCTTTGATTTCAGGACCTTCTATGTCAAATTCACTGCCTGACAATCTCATTGTAGGCAAGGAAACATCAAGTTTTGGCATTCTAAATGTATTTCCTTTTCCGGAAGGTCCTTTCACATCTATTTTTTCTTTTTCTCCTTCAGGTAGAGAGATGTCCACAGTGGGCATGTGAATTTTTCCTCCGTCTATATTTTGAATATCCGTGTCCATTTTATAATCTGATGATTTAAAATTAGGTAATGAGACATTGATTTTTGGTATCTCAAAGGACTTTCCCTTTCCTGTTTCTCTTTCTGTTCCACCTCCAGGTAAAGAAATGTCTAGAGTGGGTCTGTGAAACTTTCCCCCTTTGAAATCAGGATTTTCAACATGTATTTCATCGTCAAGTGATTTCATTTTAGGCAAGGAAACGTCAATCTTGGGCATTTCGAACTTCCTTCCCTTTTCTGATTGTGATTCAGCTTCAACGTCTCCTGCTTTTCCTGCTGGTAGAGAGATTTCTATGGAGGGCATCTGCATCTTCTCACCTTTGATTCTTGGACCATCTGTATCAAATTCACTTCCTGACAGTCTGATTTTAGGCAAGGAAACATCAAGTTTTGGCATTTTGAATTTATTTCCTTTTCCTGAAGGTCCTTCAATATTGAGTTTCCCTTCTTTTCCTCCTTCAGGTAGTGAGATGTCTACTGAGGGCATGTGAATTTTTCCACTTTCCATACCGTGAACATCAATGTTAACTTCACCTTCAGGTGATTTTATTTTAGGCAAAGAAACATCAACTGTGGGAATTTCAAAAGTCTTGCCTTTTGCTGCAGGTCCTGCATCAGCTCCTGTTCCTCCAGGTAATGAAATGTCTATAGTGGGCATGTGAAACTTTGGTCCTTTGAATTCCAGACCTTCAACCTCTATTTTTCCTTCAGGTGGATTAATTGTAGGCGGTGAAACATCAAACTTGGGGATTTTAACTTTCTTTTCTTTTCCAGGTTGGGTTTCAACATCAATTTTTCCTGCTGGAAGAGCAATGTCTATGGAGGGCATCTGCATCTTCTCACCTTTTATTCCAGGACCTTCTGTTTCGAATTCACTTCCTGACAATCTCATCTTAGGCAAAGAAACATCAACTTTAGGCATTTTAAATTTATTTCCTTTTCTTGAAGGTCCTTCAATATTGATTTTCTGTCCTTTTTCATCTCCAGGTAGCGAGATGTCTACTGAAGGTATGTGAATTCCTCCACTTTTAATACCGTGAACATCAATGTCAACTTCACCTTCAGGTGATTTTATATTAGGCAAAGAAACATCAACTGTGGGAATTTCAAAAGTCTTTCCTTTTCCACCATCAGCTGCTGTTCCTCCAGGCAAAGAAATGTCGACAGTGGGCACGTGAAACTTTCCCCCTTCTGGACCTTCAACGTCTATTTTTCCCTTGGGTGTCTTTATTTTGTGTGGTGAAACATTAAATTTTGGCATTTCAAATTTTCTTCCCTTTCCTGATTTTGCATCAACATCAATGTCTCCTGCTTTTCCTGCTGGTAGAGAGATTTCTATGGAGGGCATGTGCATCTTCCCACCTTTGATTTCTGGACCTTCTGTGTTAATTTCAATTCCTGGTGATTTCACTTTAGGCAAGGAAACATCAACCGTTGGTATTTTAAAAGTATTTGCCTTACCTGAAGGTGCTTCGAGTTCTAGCTTCTCTCCTTTTCCTCCTTCAGGTAGAGAGATGTCTACTGAAGGTATGTGAATTCTTCCACTTTCAATACCATGAACATCAATGTCAACTTCACCTTCAGGTGATTTTATTTTAGGCAAAGAAACATCAACTGTGGGAATTTCAAAAGTCTTTCCTTTTCCCGCAGGTCCTGCATCAGCTCCTGTTCCTCCGGGCAAAGAAATGTCGACAGTGGGCACGTGAAACTTTCCCCCTTCTGGACCTTCAACATCGATTTTTCCCTTGGGTGTCTTTATTTTAGGTGGTGAAACGTTAAATTTTGGCATTTCAAATTTTCTTCCCTTTCCTGATTTTGCATCAACATCAATGTCTCCTAGTTTTCCTGCTGGTAGAGAGATTTCTATGGAGGGCATGTGCATCTTACCACCTTTAACAACAGGACTTTCAATGTGGATTTCTTTTCCTGACGATTTTACTTTATCTGATTTGGGAAATCCTGGTTTTGATACATCAATAGTTGGCATGGCAATCTGTGGACCTTTGATTTCAAGACCTTGATTATCCATTTCATCACCTGCTAATTTTATTTTTGATGGTGAAACATTAAATTTTGGCATTTCAAATTTTTTTCCTTTACCACCTTTGGTTTTCTTTGCTTTCTCTAAAGATGATGAAGAGATCTCTATGGTGGGCATGCAAATCTTCCCCATTTTTACATCGGGACTGTCGATGTGGATTTCTCCTCTTGGTTGCGCTTCAGACACATGAATATCAAGATTTGGTTGGCCAGAATGTTCCTTTTCTCCTTCTGGAATGATGATGTCTACATGAGGCATGTGAATATCTCCACCTTTAATTTTAGGACCTTCAACATTTATTCCACTAGCTGAGGATTTAGGTTTAGGAACTTCAAGTGTCGGCAATTCGATTTTCTTTCCTTTTCTCGTTTTCTTTGGATGGTCTATTTCTCCTGCTTTCCCTCTTGGTAGACTTATATCTACTGTAGGTATGTGAAACTTCCCACCTTTGCTACTTGGGCCATGAACTTCAATTTCACCTCCTTTATGTAAAGAAGCATCAAATTTGGGTGTTTCAGATTGTCCAGTCTGTGCTTCATAGTCTTCCATCCGTGATGATTTTCCTCCTGGTAGAGAGATATCAATAGAGGGCATGTTAAAACCTTGGAGATTTGGAAACTCTACATCAATTTCAGCACTTGAGTGTTTTAACTTGGCCATGGAAACATCCACATCAGGTTTTTCAATTTGGATCTTCCCCGTTCTGATTTCTGGTGGTTTTATATTGATTTCACCCTCTGACTTTATTTTGGATGAGCTCATCTCAAACTCACTTGACGCTCCATGTAGTCCACTCTTTCCCTCCATCTTGCCTTTTTGAAAAGAGATGTCTATTGATGGTATGTTTTCTTTAATCTTGTAGGCGTCGTCTTCTATTTGTCCTTCTGTGTTTACTACAACATCTACGTGAGATCTTCGTTTGGGTAGAGAAAGTTCTATTTGAGGGAAATGGAGTTTGTCTCCTTTACTTGCTATTTCTACAGAATGACTTTCTTTTTCTTTCGGAAGAGAAATGTCAATATCTGGCAGGTATATTTTTCCAGTTTTTATTTCGGTTCCATCTACTTTGGGTAAATGTTTGTCAAATGTGGGCATTTTAGGCTTTTTGCCTTTGACCTTTTGCTTATCAATGTGGATTTCTCCTGTGGTTGAGTCTCCAAACTCAATATTTCCTTTTAAATGTTCTCTTCCCTCACCTTTGCTCTCTGGTTCTTCTCCTTTGCATGGCGTTAACCTCATTTGGGGAAGAGAAACATCAATATCAGGCCAGTTAACTTTAGTATCTGAAAACTCAGTGTGTGAAATTGTAAAGTCGGTAACAGGGAGAGAAATCTGCTTCTTCACTATGGCTCCATCAACATCATCTTTCAGTTTGAGCTTTGTGTCAAGATTTAGCTGTGTGTCATATTTGGCTTTGATCTTTGTCCCTTTAACATTACTATCCTGGATTTCAGGTGCTTTTATGTCAATCTCTGTTTTTTTCAGTTTAATTTCAGGTGCATCTGGTTTCTCAATGAATTTTCCATCAATCTCATCAGAATGACAGGAAAGCCGTAACTTTGGGAGTTTAATCTTCGGCATGGTCACTTGTGCATCTAGAGCATGTTCGTTTTCCACATTAGCATCAAGCTTCATCTCAGGAGACTTGAGTTCTACAGAGGGCTGTAATGGCTCTCTCTCAGGGCTGTCGCTGGACGATTGCGCATCTAACTTTGACTTTTTGGTTTTGGGAAAATGAATTCCAAACTTTGAACCTTTTGCTTTGACTTTGAGCTTTGTATCAGAAGGTTCTACCTCTCCCTTGTGTGTGAAAGCATCTACACCAAGGTTTTCTTCACCTTCTGCAAGACCTGTAGCTTTCATTTTCAGAAATCGAATGTTTTTCTTTTTCTTGATTCTACTGATGCCCTCTTGCAGCTCTACTGATTCATCAACAGGAACCTTTCCACTTTTCCTCATTTTAAACTTTGGCAACACAAACTCAACATCAACAGGACTTCCAGTTGCACCCTCTGTGTCCAGTTCTGCCATTGCTCGTGCTTTTTTGTTTTCTTTCAGCCTTTTCAATCCAAATCTTCCTCCTCTCATTTTCTTGGTTTTAAACGGTTTCACACTTTTGACGCTCTGCAAGAGAAAGGTTTGAGTTTCTCTAGGTTTTCAGTCTATTGTCATTGTCAGAATATAAAAACAATTACACTTTAGTGTACAGCTGTAGAGCTTACGATTTACTTATTTACGCAGCAAAGCAAAATTATGGAACAGTGTTCTTAGCATATACCATTCTTTGAATCTTGGCCTTGGGTCCTTTGAGCTCAAGGGTTTGGGCCCCAGGACGGATGTTGATTTCGGCTCCTTGCACCGTTCTCTTCAAGAAGAATGAGACTTTGTAGGGTTCTGCACACTGAAGAATCTTTAATGCGTCCTCATATTTCACATTATCAAAATACACCCTGGCACTTAACAGTTGATCCCCTGCAACAACACATCATCAGGTATTAGAGCAGCTTGTCATTTACTGCCACATAAACACTCTCATGATACCTTGATTCACAAACAAAGACTCTGATTTGAGTAAACCAAAAACATATTTTGGTCTGAACAAAACTTGAATGGTCTGATGGAGGTAGTGGATGAGATTGAGACTCCTGATTGACCTTACACTCAAATGGATAATTTACCAGTACAACTCGTTTTTCGAATTGATCAACTCTAATGGTTGCTTTGGTTTCTTTCCACTGTCCAAGAACCAAACAGTCTTCTTCAAGAACTTAACGATTACCATAATAGCAGTGTTTAAATTGCCCATCAGTGTGACTTTGCTCATATTTGTAGTTTAAAAAAATGATTGGCCACCAGTCCAGGGTGTGTGTCTTGTCTTCAAGCTCCAGCTTTTTATGACCCAAAAATGTTTCGAATTTGGTGATTGGAAATTGGATGGAGGTTTGTGAACCAACGTACAGTTTTGTGCTTTTTCTTTTTATAATTTTGATTGTGAACTGTATTTTAATTCAAATTAAATCACTTGGTACCTTTCTGTAGGCTGAGGTGCTTTGCTGCTGGAGAGTCTTTCAACACCTCTTGAATGAAGATGCCTCGCTCCCCTCCACCCACCACACTGTAACCACTAGCCCCAACCTCTGCCTGCGTTTCCACCACCACTTCCACAAGATCTTTCAACTCTGTGTCTTCTTCTACCTGCTGTTTTTGTTGGTAAATAACAAAATATTACAAAATGAAAGCCTGGGTTGTTAAACGTTAAAAAGGTCCTTGTCAAGTACAGTGGTACCATGACTTAAATGCGTTGATCTGTTGCGATTTTTGCTTTGTGTTTTGTGTGAATATCTTATTTTCAATGTCCACAATCTGCATTTTGAAGCAGAATGAGTTTATATATATTTTTTAAGACGGCTGAAGGTGTTTTTTAACTACTATTATTATTTCAGTCCATCTTCAAGTCTTCATCAAGTGATAAACATCCAGATTAAGAAGACCTTTGGTAACAAACTGGCTAAAATTGAAGGTGAAACACAAGAACACACAAGAAGGTGAAACACATCTTTACATTTTTCAGGATTGAGCTCGATTGAGCTCTTTATATGTACACACTTAACAGTTTACCTTACAGGCATTGTATAGAATGACTAGGCAAGATGTGAAATCCAAGTTTTACACTTTGCCAGCCTTGTTTCGAGCTGGTTCAGGTGAACTTGATCACCAACCGAACAAGCCTCATACTGTAGGTCAAGGTACCAATGTACTCGCTTTTTAAACCGCAAATTTGGACCACTGATCTTATACGAATGAAGTTCTCATGTACCAGATTTTTAAAAAATATAATCTTCTTGAGAAGTTAATTTCAGACATTACCTCTTGTTTGCTGTCCGTCTTGGTGGCCTCCTCCATTTCTGCAAGGCTGGATTGGGGTTCTCTAAAAAACTGGCTTCTTTTTTGACTAAGAACCTGTTTTAGTTCTTCATGGAGCTTTTCTTTCTGAACCTTGACATCAAAATTGTATAGTTAGAGGTTTGGTCGTCTGCTGTATTTGCTGTACGTACAATTCTTTCTGGACTGTCCTGTTCATCTGCTGAGAGGCTGTGGTGAGTACCGTGATGAGGCCTGTCTGAGGGGGGAGATCGCCTTTTGTTGTTCACCTGTGTACAGAGCAGCATCAGATGAAGCAATCATTTCAACGTTGAAGATGTTGTGTCTACCCACAGGTGAGCCTCGGGCTTCTGGATGTTCATGGCTGTCTTCTCTGTCAGAGTCTGAAATAAGAGCAAATCTTTAATAGTACACTTCAAATAGTCAATATATGTATAATACTAAGTTTAAAGTCATTTTAGTGTAGGTTCTAAAATGGAAATGGATTTTATTTGTGTAAAATGATTGTGAATAAATTTACAAGATTCTGATTGAAAATAAAAAATNTTCTATGGAGGGCTTGTCCATCTTTCCACCTTTGATTTCAGGACCTTCTGTGTCAAATTCACTTCCTGACAATCTCATTTTAGGCAAGGAAACATCAAGTTTTGGCATTTTAAATGTATTTCCTTTTCTTGACAGTCCTTCAATAGTGAGTTTCTCTCCTTTTCCTCCTTCAGGTAGAGAGATGTCTACTGAGGGCATCTTAACTTTTCCACTTTTAATACCATGAACATCAATGTCAATTTCACCTTCTGATGATTTTATTTTAGGTAAAGAAGCATCAACTTTGGGCATTTCAAATTTCCTTCCTTTTCCAGTTTTTGCCTCAACATTAACATCATCTTTTCTTGCTGGCAGAGAGATTTCTATGGAGGGCTTGTCCATCTTTCCACCTTTGATTTCAGGACCTTCTATGTCAAATTCACTGCCTGACAATCTCATTGTAGGCAAGGAAACATCAAGTTTTGGCATTCTAAATGTATTTCCTTTTCCGGAAGGTCCTTTCACATCTATTTTTTCTTTTTCTCCTTCAGGTAGAGAGATGTCCACAGTGGGCATGTGAATTTTTCCTCCGTCTATATTT
>SOMO01000323.1:37864-48631 GCA_028128575.1 Paedocypris carbunculus
ACTTCTGGACCTTCGCTTCCAAAAAAATTGTGGAACCGGACCTCTTTAAATTAGTGTTGAATACCCGTGTTCTAAGCTAACGTTTCTTCACTTCACTTCACAGCTCGACCGCTGGAGCTTCATATCAGGTTTTCCTTCTAAGTAATTGGAGACGGTTCAATATGTGTTCTAGAATACTAGGTCCCGTTGTTCCCTGAAGTTTGAGGTACGGAAGGGTTTGGAGTTTGACCTTCTCGTCTCGGATGTGAGGACCACGGCTCACCTGCTCCATGTAGGACACCAGAGCCTCTCGGTTGGCCAGCCACTCTCCAGCCAGCGCCGTGGCCGGGGGAAACTTGTCACAGCTGAGCTCCAGAGTGATCTCAAAACAGTTGGTGTGAAGGTAGTTGAAGTCCTGCATACCTTCACACACAGCACAAGAGTCTTCTCAAAACTACTCAATGTTGACAAGCAAAATGCTGCTTTACATGGAAGCCAAAAAAACCATAGTATGTTGGAATTTGTAATGTATGTATTTAAATGGATTTAGTATTTCAGAAGATTATAAGATTGTGTTTAAATGAAGAAGTCTGTGCTAACAATACAAATGCTTTCACAAAATGCATCAGTTCATTGAAAAAAGATAATGTTGGCTAATAATAATTTTTGGTATTATATGTTGGACTTAAATGTACTACGTAATTTATGCAGATAAATGTGTTGGGTATTTTATATGATTACAAGAATATTATAAGAGTATGTTTTTCGATGAACAATGTTGTGCTAAATTGTCGCAACAATACAAAATGCATTTGTTCGTAAAAAAATATACTGTTGCAATTGTTGGTATTATACAGTATGTTGGATTTTGTTACGCAATTAAATGTATTTTATGAAATAACAGAAATATTATAAGAGTATGTGTTTAAATGAAGAATGTTTTGCTAAATTGTTGCAACAACGTTTCAAAGAGTTTTCACAGACAATCAGAGTAAAGTGCTCATTTATGATCATTTTTCCTTTTTTCATTTAATGTTTTAAGCTTATTATAAATTTAAAAGTACTAACCCAACATGTACCCACCGTGTACATCATCTCACACATAAATAATTATTAAATGTAGAATTAGACGAGAAGACACTGTAATCAAGTATAATGTGAAAAATGTTTAGATTTTTACTACACAGTATTTCGTATTTAGGTTCCATTGCATTTTTGCAGCTCTTTATTAGCTCTTTTTTTATAAATTTATAAGTGTGAGTTTAATCAAAGTACGTTGCACGTTTAAATCACAAGCTGTTTCTGGGATTCGAACCCACAACCTTTTGTGTTGCAAACGTGACGCCCTCTTAATCAAGCGACATGAAAGAAAACACATTTTAAGGCTCAATAAATTCCTCTATGAAGCTTNACCTGTGGTGTTGCAAACGTGACGCCCTCTTAATCAAGCGACATGAAAGAAAACACATTTTAAGGCTCAATAAATTCCTCTATGAAGCTTTGAAGCACGATTGAATTTGAAATGTGCTAGAAACCTCAAAACCAGCTCCATTTCCTCAGAGATAAAAGTCCTTTTTAATCGCGACATTGCGGATGAATTAAAATATCTTTTAGATGAAGCAAAACCTCACGTCGCGCTGAAGCGATTGAACGGACCATTGGTGTGAAAAACACAACCCACCCTTGGACAGAGAATACCAGCTCGCTCCGTTTGTGATGCCTTCATCAAAATAATCCCCACAGTTCCAGCCTTTATGCATCCAGCTGTGCGCGTACGAGTACGTCTTTGCCAACTGCGACACACAGAGAACGCACAAGTCAGAAAAAGCTCACAAGTTCATCAAAAAACAGCTGAAGTTGAGATAGAATGGGAGAAAAATATAGCTACAAGCAGCAATGATGTGGTTCAGACTTTTTCTGTTGACTGTTGAAAAGCAGAAGCTAAGAACGTTCGTGAATGTATGAAAAAGATGGTAGACGAATGTGAATAAAATAGAATACTATAGCTTTAAAAATATATGAACTAAACAGTTAAACAAAAATATAAATACCCTCTTTGAGAATAAGATAAATTAAATAGAACTTATTTTCATTCTTAAATAAAATATGCCCCTCGACCACGTTTCTCGACCACTGGTTCCATCAGTACCAGCAAATGTGGAAAAGCCATGTTTTTGCTACATCAAAAGGCAACTTTGATAAGTTGCCATTGACCAGCGACTAAAGAGTGAGCGCATTGATGCGATGCAACCACATGTCCTATTTCTTTGACTAGATAACATGACATCTGTAAAGTTTAAAACATCATTTTTATGTCATCAAAAACGGTCAGCAAAATCACACAGAAATTTTACAGCAAAATACAGTTTTTGTTCCATTTAACGGCAACTTTTCAAAATAATTTTCTATAATATATCATTGGAATTGATTTATGTGCTGTAAAAAAATACAGTATCATGCTGTAAAATCAAAAACGGTTGGAAACCATAACTTTACATTAAGTTGTTGTAAACCTGATGCCAAAAAAATTACCACTTTTTTCCAGGATTTTTTTTTTTAAATTTAAGTGTCGTGATTATTTTGTGTCGACTGCGCAATATTTTACAATGTTTGCGGTTTGGGAAAAAGTGTATTCAATTTGCAGAACCGAGGTGATTTGTTTCAGGTTCATGGACCGGGTTTAGATCGTGAATTGAAGTGTTTTTTTTCCATCGTAACAAGTGAAACCAACATACCTTTTTAAATATTTTGTCATCGGGGGTGGACGAGTACGTGGTCTTGCCTCGGATCCGCGGCTCACGTGACTTATCAAAGGGGTAGTTGGCCACCACGGCTCCACCGTGAAGGTTGGCAGACAGAACAAAGTTGTAATTCTGCATCCACTTGATCACGGCCAAAGTCTCAGACTCAACCTGGAGAAGCCAAGACAAAAAAAGAACTATGAAAGCTAGGGATGCACCGATACTGATATCGGCCTCGATACATAATTTTCTAAAGTACTTGTTAAGATACCACCAATACCAGAAGTCCGAGAAGTATCTGTTTGAGCAGCGTGTAAGGGGTTAATCACAGGCGGTGAGTGCCCCGCCCACAATACAAAAAAAAACAAATGCGGATTGCAAATTATGCTNTTTTGAAATTGTACAGATTCGTATTAACGTTTTTCTTCTTAGACAGAGTCTGAAAAAGGAAACCAAGCTTCTTTAATTCCTAAACTATTTGTGGTAAAGCAGAGTATTTTACTTCCAACTCCATTGACTTCAGAGGATAAAGACAAACAAAATGTATTTCTCTTTCATTTTTAACTCATGAGTGTTCAAAAACATTAAGCAGGTTCTTTATATCGACGCACAAGCATCTCATGGGGTTTGACCACCATCGTATGATCAACCTAAGACGTTAAAAGCAACTAGACCTGAAGCTGAAGACTCATGTTTAAAGCCGCGAGAGCAGATCCAGGGCGGGATGTGTTACTGACACACTAATGGAGAACCTAAGTGTTCCGTCCAACTGTAAAAACAGAAACGGGTTTATTCCCAAGACAGTAACTGGCACCGTCCTGCATTTTTCCCCGAGATTGGAACAATGATTTATCTACATGTGTATTTGAAATTCCACGTGTGATTAAATGTCACCCTGTAAAAACACACAACCTATAAAAAATGTTTCTCAGGCTGATCTGGTGGGCCAGTTTTTGTGAGCTCAAGGCTCACAAAGCTAATGTCATTTCAATTTTATTGCGTATCGTCCTGTAGAGATAAAATGACTTTTAATTATGATTTTTAATTTTGTCAGAAATGAGGTGCAGTTTTACAATTCTGAATATGTGCTAAAATTTCCCATAAAGAAAAGTCTTTTATTTTAGATTTCCATTAGACTTCACATCTATTAAGAGGCAACAATCATTTTAAATTTTGATTTTCTGTCTCTATGTTTTTTCTTCCAAATTTAGAATACACGAAACACAACACAGTAATGTAATAAATATATGTGATAAAAGAAATAAATACAAAGAAATAAAGCCAAAGGGAATTGTATGTCCCTATGAAAATAATTATATAAAAAATATAATCAAATTATAATCAAATTGTATAAAAATAACATGTTAAAATTTTTTTAATAAAACGTAAACAATAATACTACATATATAATTCACTACTCGAGGATTCATTTACAAATCTAAATGGTTAAATGTCTGCAAGATTATCTTATAGTTATATTTCAATAAGTTATATTTAATCCAACCGCACTACATACTGGACTCCACATAACTCCTGAGTTTAGATCTAGGTCTTACTTTCTGGAAACACTATGGCACGTGAAATGTTTAGTTCTGATATTCCCACTTTAAACAACATTGACCTTCTCAGTCATTTACTGGGTCCAGTCTTCTCAGGATTTACTGGGAAAGTGGCGGATCCAAACCTGCGAATCCCAGTTGTCCGGCAGTGGCAGGTGGTGGTTCTGACCGTTGTGCTTCTCGTAGTAGTACATCAGAGCGTTCAGGTCCGGGAAGTTGCGGTTCAGGTCCACTTCCTTTGAGTTTCCACGACCGACCAGGTAGCCGTTAAACTCCGGTCCCTGCAAACCAGATAAAAGGTGAAGTGTGTTAAATAAAAAGACGTGAAAGGGTGTGTAACGTTCCCCCCGAGTGACGTGGAGAGTGTTTTCTGGTCTCCAGCGGTTCAGTGAGACATTTGATGAATAGGTGTGTGAGGCCCAAGTCAACTATCATTTACTGCTGAGCGCATAATTGGTCCCAATGACGGAGAAAGAGACCGAATTTCATATTTAATTCAGGTAATTCCGTATTATTTGGAAATGGCTGTTTGTGTTCTTTTTTTATTTCCATGAATACAGTTGTTTTACATTTGGACTGTTTCCCAAAAAAAGAAAACGTTTTTGAGTACAACACAGTGAACGGATCAAAAATGACTCAAAACACTGAAATGTGCTGAAACACTGAAATGACACTGAAATGACTCAAAACACTGAAATGTGCTGAAACACTGAAATGACTCAAACTAAATTATTCATTCTAGACAGAGGCTGAAGAGGTGGAGAGTCCCTGAACACCGTACTTGAGTAACTTGAGTAAGTACAGAACTTATAGACACAGAACAGCTGATGATGTCACCGAAAATACCGGGATTTTGAAACCGCTGTGTGAACAAACAACATTAAGTGTCCATTCAAAAATAGTGGAGTAAAGAGTACAAATACTCAATCACAAATGTAGTCGAGTAAAAGTTGCTTGTACTTTGATACAAAGTAGCCTAAAATACTCAAGTGAAGTAATGAAGTCTATAAACTCAAATACTTTGGAGAATAATTCGCTGGATTGTTATGGACTGTGTAGCACAGTTACATTGTACTGATCCTAGATCAGTCAGACTCGTTGCTGCAAGATCCGGAAACTGTTTTTCTGATGAAACCTAAAGTTGGTCGCTTCTAACTCTGTATTTTACTGTCTTTAATGTAAATTGTTAAATGTGTGTTTATCAATATGACCACTAGTGGTCACCACTCTGCATTTAACCTAGTATACAGTATATTGAAGCTACATGCAATTTTCGGAAGGAAAATTCCTTCGCAACTAGAGAAGCATAATCTAAATGTCATAAGAGTAAACATTTTTTTCATTAATTAGTTACAGAAATGCGTTTTGGTTTTTTGATGTGATGCTGAATGCGCTTCCTACACATTCTGAAGTATAAAATTCAAGCACTTTCAAGGTCCATGTTCCATACAGTTCTGGTAAAATGTATATTTAAAACTATTTCTGAACACAAGCAAAATGAAACATTACCATTTTTGGAGAAAGTTTTGTGGTATTGGTGGAAAAAATGGGCATATTAGTAGACCTTACTAACATTATAGGCACAATTTGTGTAGTAACTTTATTTAAAGTAAGAAATTAGACATCTGCAATTCTTCTCCATTTTTAGCAAAGTGTGTTTTAGTTTAGCAAAGTGTAACAAAGCCGGGAACACTGCAACAATAAAGTTGTTGAAGTTTCCCACTTTCTGCACTTTTAATCAGACCTGGATCATAGTGATCACGGCCTGTTTATTCACAGGCTCACTTTATTTATCGGTCTCTCTCTGTCTCACTCTTGGAGTTTGTGAAACAAAAGTCACGTGAAACCAGACACAGAGCTGGTAAACAGCCCAAGTTCGGATCGGGACGTGCATTTATCCGGATTCCACTGTAGAAATTCAGGAACTTCATTTAAAATTCAAGCATTTCCAAGGCCTTGAAAACACATTATTGAAATTCAAGCATTTTCAAGGATTTCAAGCACACGTAAGAACCCGGTTTAAATGTGTCCATCAACAACGTCCCGTACGACACATAACAACCTACATGACTCCATCCTGTCTGGATCCAAAGAACAGTTATGTTGTTCTTGTATAATTAGTCTCCAAAGAAAAGCAGGAGAGCACTATGGGATATTTCAGATTCAACCACAACAAACCAAAGGCCACACGAGACTGGAATCCCTGCGGCGTGACCCCGTCAAACACCCCCAGAACACAAACCTGCCTGGCTGCCACCTCGTATCCATCCGGGTTCATGGAAGGAAGGATGTGGATCCGTGTGTCGTGGATGAGGCGCGTGATTCTCTCGTTTCCGGCCCGATATTCCTCGCACAGGAACTGGGATAAATAGATGAGCAGCTCCCGGCCGAGCACTTCGTTCCCGTGCATGTTCCCGATGTACTTGAACTCCGGCTCCACTGGAAAACACAGGTCAGGTGACTGTCAGGCAGGAAGCAGTGAGGTCACGGGGTCACATCCGTGACAGGGAAACCAGCAACGCAGGTTCCATCAGAGGAAACTCAACATACAACTTATAGAAATCTGTGGCTGTATTAACAAAACCTCAATTTTTCACTATTCTGACATCTAATTCAATTTGCAAACGTTTTTTGTTTGCAATCTTGCAGAATTTGACATTTAACCAAACATTAACAGTAGAAAAACACATTTTAAACAGGAAACTATAGTTGTTTTATCCCGTATTATGCAAATGTGTGCATTTTTTTAAAAGGATAATTTTTTATTTTAACTAACAGAAAAGTAAAGATGTCAAATACATATGTATGGATGCAGCAAAAGTCACCAAAAATACTGGAATTTTTCCGGTATATGAATTTAAAAATTAACGTTGATGTATTGAAAAAAAAATAACGTTGACTTTTCTTTAAGACTAAGAGATATAAATAATTTGGGGTATTGGGTCACCTGCACATATTATGCATGTAACATTTGTTACAAGTGACATACAACATTTGCCACAAATTTGAAGAATTTACTGCCACAAAATGACTTTTTTACAAAAATCTCACAAACAAAACCGTAAACCGATGTGACGGTATCATAAACTGTATCGTAAACTGTAGTGACGGTGTCATTCAGCAGTACAAATGTTTCAGTCCTTGGAAACAAATGATGCCATTGTATGAAAGCGGCTTCAAGAAACGTGAAATGAAGATATTCTTTTTACAGGCGATTGTGTTAACACTTAACAGCCCAGCAGGCCACACTCATCAAAATTCCTCCGCTCGACAGCTCATTACTCACAATTATTAAGTGCCACAGTTTTCTATTTGTTTGCTTTTTGTTGTTATTAACGGAAACTGAGTGATGGGCATCTGATTGGACGATTCGATACTACACATCTGAACAACTGACTTGCAAAATGAGTAAAACACTCACTCGCTTTGCAACTCTGCTGTACCACTTCCTGTTTTTGTACTCTTAGAAGATGTGTTTCTCATCCACAACAATGTCTCACAATTTTGCGTAAAGAAAATTAAAGTAAAGTAAAGCTGATCTTCAAGTTGATAGCAGAGATTCACTTTTGTTGTACATGCCGTGTTTGGCACCACTTCCTACTGAGGTGAATAAAAGCAACCTAAACAGGCGATTGTCTCCTCAGCAACTAAATCAACAGCAAATACTGATTGGTCAGCAGCTAAAACAAAGATTTAGTTGTTTTAATTGGCTGACATCTAAAACGTTTTTTAGTATTGGTTGGCAACTAAACCAAACACTGATTTTTATTGGTCAGCAACTAAAACAATAATTTATTTTAATTGCTCAGCAACTAGACCAAAGATTGATTTTATTTGTTCAGAAAATAAAACAAAATCATTTAAACTGGTAAGCCANTTTCTTTCATATTTGACTTTATGTTCAACTCGTGTTTTTAACTTTTAACATAAGACTTCATTAAAACAAGACGCTGAAGTTGAGCAAAACACTAAAAAAAAGTCTGGATTTTTCGGTTTCAATAAATGTCTTGAATACAAACGTCCACACTATGGAAGCTTTAGATTTTTCCTCTCGTTTTTCTCTCCAAAAAGGAATGTTTTGTGAAAGAAAAACAATGGTCTGAAAAAGTCTGCACCACCTACACGTACTCACGATGTCTTCTGGCACAAACTCCCTCAGACCGTTCTCTTCCGTCCCAAAAGCATTTCCCCAACTCTTGGAGAAACAGCAAGATAAATCACGCTGACAGTCGACATCGCCTGACCGGGAAAACCTACCAATTACCAGCCAAAACAATTGCCCCGTCAAGAATATTCCGAGAAAACAGCCCAAATTGTGCAATCAAGAGCAAATTGTCCCAACTCCAATTTCCTTTGGCAGCATTTCTGTCTCCCAAGAACCCCCCGACCCCCCCCNCAAAAAGTTGAAATGATTTCACAGCAATGTGGGTGAAAGATCACAACAGGAACATTCCCAGATCCCAGTGGAAAAGGCAAAACTCACAAGCTTCATGGATGCCAGGGTTGTCACTGAACTCCAAGACGTAGAGATGCCGTCCCTCAGCGCTCCGGCCGATGCTGTAGATCCGTGTGATGTAGGGACAGTCGCTCTGGACGGCGAAAAGCGCCCTCACCATCTCTTCATACCCATGGTGCTTGAAGTCCGACGCCTCCAGCCCCAAAAGCAGCGTCGCAATCCAGACCAGAGAAGCGCCTGACAGCATGATCCTACTGCTCCACAGAGCGCCACTCGCCTGTTCCCAGCCTGTTTCTCAATCCCCTTCTCCTTCTCTGCCCCCTCCCACTCACACTGGGCCCCTCCCACCTCGCTCTTCTGATTCTCCCAGCCCTCACCATTTGTGCCTGTTTACTCAACTGGCATTGTTGGAGAAGTGAGAGCTGACACCTCACGGACAGCTCTGCCTTCTCCGACTTTGAGGTCTCCTCTCGGACTTTGAGGTCCTCGTGGGAATCCTAGCTTGGTTTTTTTTCTGTACGGTGTCTTTCCGAGCTGGATTTGCTCTAACAAACACCAACTGAATGGGGAACAAAAAGGTGAGAGGAGCTGGCGTGGGCTTTTTAAGGGTACGGGATGTGATTGGCATTCATTCACCCACTTCCACACGAACAGTAGCTCATTCATTAACTCAGAGTCAACACACTCCAAGCCCAAGAGGTTAGTGCTTCAACATGGCATTCTGGGAAAACAGAGCAAGAGGGACCAAAGGTTTCACAGCCTCCCCCTACACTCCATAAAGCCCAGGAGCCGCTGTCAGTCACCCAGTAAAACCCTGGTTCGGACCCGACCACCAGTGGAAAACATGTGGGACTTTTACATAAGGATGATGAGCTTTAATCTCATCTTCAAGTCTTATTATTATCAAAGACATCAATGCGGAACTGAATATTTACATTATTAGACGTCCGTGTCGCCGCTAGCAGTTTTGAGCTTGTGATTGCTAATATACAGTAACAATGAATATTAATAAGCATAAAAATAATATCCAAAAAATAAAACGCTGACATTTAATGAAGGGTAGCGTAGGCTTTAATGAAACGCATTGCTTAGAATTTAAAAACAAAGTGTTGTTTTATTAGCCTAGGTTAGTATTTTCCTTTTCAATAGTGTAAACCTTAGCGTATGAATTTTAGTTGTTGATGTACAGTGACACCAAGAGGACGAACAAAGTAATCAAGAGAGTGAAAATGCCTGCAAAATAAACAATAAAGGTGAAATGTTGTGTTAGTATATAACTGTACATTTTCACAGCACAGAAATATTTGCTTAGGCAAAGTAAAGCCCATATAACAAATTTAAGATGTGCATATTTATATATACTTTATATTTAGATATTTGAAACATTTATACACACATTGATACATACAATAACGTGTGTATAAACGTATATATACGCACATATTTGTATTACAAGCACGTATACAGTAGATGTGTGTACAGATATAATACATTTTTATATTTTTTTTACTTAAGGCAATTTTAACAAAGCATTGTTTTATTTATATTGCATTACAAACAAACACTGAAGCAACATCCTATTAGGACTCAAACCAGCAACACTGGCGTTGCAAACATTAGCTGTTGTTTTAACATCAGCGAAGCAATTTTTAGATTAAATGGTCTCGACCAACTAAAACAATTGTTCAAGACAAATAAAACCAAATCATATATAATAATAAAGCAGACGGTAATCAAGTGTGCTGTGCATTTAAGAGTCATGAAATACCTGGGGGACGCATTCGTGCTGCGTCACCTTTCAATCCAGAGTCTGAAAAATCAAAAGATGTAAAAATATTCTGTGTAAAAAGTGTAAACACCACACGATGAAGAATTTACCGGTTCCAAGCTCCGCAGCGCAGGAAATGTCTGAAACACAGAAACAAAATAATTAATTCGCAAACACGATGACTAACTGATCAGCGGTTGGAACTCACTAGTCTGGTCACTGGCGCATCTTCCTTCTGTTGAAGAAACCATAATTCACACACAT
>SOMO01000323.1:176176-189453 GCA_028128575.1 Paedocypris carbunculus
TACATTTTCATTTTGTGGTGATATTAGCTGCACACATAAGAAAAATCTTGCTCTCCGCAATTGCTGCTTGCAGCTGTATCATTCCATTCTTTTTTTTCTTCTTCGTAGGATCCGCATGGTGAACTACAAGGTCAAAATGTGCTGATTGTGCGATATTCGGTGGAGCTGACCGCTGCTCACTTTGGCACCCGAGTGGACAAGCTGTCTGAGCTGCTGGACAGTGCCAGGACTAAACTGGCCGAGGTGCGGAAACGTCGCCCACCTCCTCACCTTGATACTAAAATGCTTGCTTCGTGGAACGGTATGTTTTTTTTTTGCCTTCTGATTTTTAACCCAATTGTGTCAGCCAGTAAAAAAAAAAGCATCTAGCTCTAGTTAATCACTGTTCATAAAGTTTATTCTTAAGATACAGAATCAGAATTGGAATCAGTACTTTAATGGCTTTAAAGTTTGCGCATCACATCAAGGAATTAAATGTGTCTGACTCTGTCTTTTGTTCTCTCGTATTAATAAATCTCGAAGAAATAAAACATAGACTAAAAATACACATAATAACATAAAAATTTAAATAATAAAAAACTGTGACATACTAAATAATAATTATATGATATAAATGAATATTTATAGTATAACTTAAAAATCCATATAAAATATGAATGACGTGATAAATGAAACAAATAATACTGAAGTATTGCATTCTTATATGCAAGACGTTTTTTTTTTTCTCTTACATGGGTTAATGTATTTTAGTGTGTTTTATTGTGTGTGTGTGTGTGTGTGTGTGTGTGTGTTAATAGCAATATCTCTTTCATGAGGGTCTTAGATGTGGTGTCAGGCCTTTAGGAAGCTATAGGAAGGACCTCTGTGTTGAAGTCTTTGCCCTTTCTGTCATTAATGGAAGGCTATCAAAGCTCGTGCCGTGTGCCAATGCCCTTTCAGAGCTCCTGCTGACAAAAGCCTTACAGAATAGTGACTAATGAGCTGATTTCTTAATTAAAGAAAGTCTGAGACATTGTTTAATGAATCTTCTCCTTCTGGAACTGAGCTCTATTAAATTCTTAATTCATAGCGACTGGAGATCGCTACCTGTAGAGGAATGCAATGCATTAATCAAAGCTGACGGGCTCACGTGTTCCTCAGGCCTGTAGACACGCAAGTCTTTTGTTTGAGATCCACATTTTTTCAGATCTCGTAATTGCACAGTCTCCTTTTAAAAAATGGTGGCTTTGTTTGGCATGTATTTTAGCTTTCAAGATTAAACTGCTAAGACTTTGTGTAGGATTTTCTTTGAACTACTAAGATCAGTCGATCATTTGAATTGAATTGAATTGAAGTCGAATTGAAAAAAACAAAACAATACAATTAACCTGCTGGTAAACAAAAATTGATCAGTGTTTTTGGACTACATATAAGGTGCTCTGGATTACAAGACTATTTTTCGTATAAAACATGATTTATTTATTATTATTTTTTTATTATAACGTGCTGTCAATTTTTTTTTTAAGTGGATTTTAAGTGTGTCAGTACAAAAATTACGGTATAATGTTGTACATGCATATATTTGCGTGTATAAGATTCCTCAATTGTGGGACAAAACAATGTTTTATTTTTATGTCTGTCAATAAATCTGTAAATAAAAATATAAAAATCGATTTTTTTTTTTATCAATCAATGTAGTAATATAATTATGTATTTACATGTAATATATAATAGAATAGAATCCCTTTATTGTTATTGTATCACACGATATAAATAACAATAAACACCAATATAAACTACAATATATTAAAATATGGTCCGAAATATAGAAGGCAAGAAACTGATTACATTTTTTGGAATACAAGAACAAGAAACAACACAAGAAAAATGCAATTGACAAAATATACTTAGAATATAAAAAAATGTAATAAAAAATGTAATAAATAAGCAAACAAAAATGAATGTAATGCATACTGCATTTCTCCCCACTTTGGAATGTTGCTCCAGTTAAACATTTTTTGGTAATATGTACTATAATTGTATTAATTTGATGCTTCTTGTATTTGATCAGGGCTGATGCTGTCTGCATTTGCCCGTGTTGGCGCTGTTCTCGGGGACGAGACTCTTCTAGAAAGAGCTGAGCAGTGCGCTCGCTTTCTCCACAAACACCTGTGGGACAGTGACGGCAAGCGGATGCTTCATTCCTGCTACCGTGGAAACAACCAGGAGATTGAGCAAGTGTAAGGACCTTTTCAGTCACTTCCAGATACAGTTAGTCTGCACTTGCATTTCACCTGAATGTATAACAAGAAAGAGTATAAAAACATGATGGGAAAATTAAAGAGATTTAGTTGTGTGCGCTGTTTGACTTTTAAGATCTTTTAAGGCGCTGCTTTAATCACACTCAATTTCATTTGAACAATGTAGCTTAAATGTTTTTTTTTTTTTGAAGAAGAATTGTTTAAAGAAACAAAATAATTTTACGGGCTTAAATAAGTTTAGCTTCTACACATAAGACCAGTGGAACTGTTCAAGTGCAATAAAATACATCAGTTTGATGCAAAATCAATCATTGTGCACATAAATCTTACATCTTTATCGGTTTGTTCATTAGCAATTGTGACACACGGCCAATTGTTCAATGGAGATTTGCCTCCTTGATATTGACAAGTAAAGAGTCCAATTCTGACAAGACATCTTCAGTTTACTTTACATTTATGTATTTATTGTTTATGTACTAATACATTTATATTATTGTCATGTGTGTTAGTCTAAAAAAACTTACAAATTTAACAAAACCCATTCAGTTTCAGTCGTCTTAGCCGTGCCACTGCTGTGTTCAGAAAAAAAAGCATACAATTTTCTTTTTTAATGTATTAAATTAACGTAGATTAAAATACAAACATACAGTCGATCCGTGTTAATTATGGCACATCTGGGTAGGATAAATTTGGCCCGAATAACAGACTTATGAAAACAGTACTACAGACTATTAGTGTTTATTATTATTCTCTCTCATTTTTGGTAAGGACCAATCACAGTTAGTGGAACTTTTGTCCCAAAGTAGCAGACAATATTAGGCTTATGTAATAAGATTTGTTTCAGGACATTGAATTATTGGTTATGTCTCTCTCTCTATATATTATAGCACGGACACCTGTGGCTTACACACTACATAAGTTCATCCTGTTTATATACGTTTTTTTTTTCCATTTTGTGTATGTGTGCTTTTATTCAGACACGCTCAATAGTCTGGAAAACATGGCAGTCAAGGTACTTGCCTTTTCTGCAGGCGGACTTCTTCGCGCACATTCTGTCATGCCCCAGATGTTAATTATCCTAGCAAATGAACTGTCAGTGTAGTAGTGACCCAGAAGAAGCAGAAAACAAAGCTTTTTCATCTATAAACTCAGACTCATGCACAATCTCACTGGCCTGGTTTCAAGGGTGATCTTTCATTTGGACCTCTTATTAACACTCCGTGTCAGCACATCCGTCATGGCATAATGCTGAGTGCGCTTCTCTGGGTGCTCAGATCACTTTACAAGTTAATCTACATCCAATTAATCACTGATCTCAATGGGCTTTTTACAAACCTTAGCCCAGGACCTTTCTGTTATAATCTCCGGCACTTTCTATGTGGAATTACAATTAACTGCAAACCAGCAGATGATTTATGGCAAAACATGTTGTTGAATTTGACGTGTTCTCGTAGGGTTCAAGTTGATGTTTAAATATCTATTATCATCTTCTTGTCCACTGAATGAGCTTGACATTGAAAGGGAATACCGAGGTGGAATGTCAACTCCAGAGCAATTTGAGTGAAATGTATGTTTATTCGACATTTTACAAGTCTGTTTTGCTTCCGTAAAAATGTCAAAAGACAAACTCAATTGCTAAAGACTTTAATCAACAACCATTAAATGTCTTTTTTCAAAGCGCAGTACTTGCGCTTGTCTTCAGTAGATTTGAGCTGGAATCATAAGCATGTACTTTTATGATGCAGTTTGGAAGTCCTTCATAACGTCTGCTTGGAAAAAATATCAGCGTTTTGTCATTTATGGAAAGAAAAAAAGTGTTGAAGCATCATAGTGAGTTACGAAGACATTTTCTTGACGGTCAAATGAACACTTTTTTTTTTTTTTAAATAGTGGCATTTTACGCTATCACCTGCCCTCTAGTGGCCTGTATATGTAATGATAGATGTAGCCTAAAATGCTTTTAAATTAATTTTTAATTGGTAAATCTTTTTTTTTTTTTTAAAAATATTATTCATAATTTAACAAGCTCACAGAATTGTGTAAACGCACAATTGAAAAATGTTTTATGCTTAGCAATGATAACACCGTTCACATTACCTTCGTTTCAGCTTTTGTTAGATCACGTACTGTAAAGTAATCTGTAAAATGGGCAATTTTCTGAAAATAAATGCAGATGAAATTCTAAAACGTCACAGAGACATTTAAACTCTAAAATTTAAAAGCTTTGTTCTTAAATTGTAAAGATATTTATTAAAGATAGGGTTAATCAGTATTTGTAGTCTCAGCTTTGAAGCTGCAATCTTCTTTTGCAGATTGCAAACGTATTGAAAACGTATTTTCAAAAATCAAATTCAAATTTTAATTGTCATATGCACATTACGACGTACATGGTACAACATGCAATGAAATGTGTTTTACAATCGTCCAGCATTTAATCATGGGGGGGTGCATGTGAGAAAGAGATACAATAAAATAAAAAAAACACAATAAAATACAAAATAAATACATACATTTAAAAATATAAATAAAAACAAGGAAAAAACTATGAAGAAATGAAACACATGAAAACATTGTGGTTTGAGACCCTCCACCACAAGTCGAGACCCCCTATTTTAGGCCCCGCGTGTCGTCCAATCAAAATATGAAAGTCTGTCGGCAGGTTCAGATGATAAAATGACAGGTTAGCATATTTGTTATTCTCACACGGCATTTGAGGTTCTTTATTACAATAAAAGAAATATGTTGTAGTTTCTGAGCCAGGTATAAAACACAGAGCCAGGTGAATTATTCATGAACCATCCAGTGGCTGTGCAGCTTTTCCAAAAAATGTCGAAAACCTTCCAAAACTTGTTCTGCTGTATAAAAATTCTTCCCCATTATGAGGCGATCTATCAGTTTGGAACAAGAAACCTACTGGCTTCTGAGATAGTAGTTAGCTTTTATTTTACAGCTACAGTTTCCAGACAGACGCGTGTAGAAGTTATGATGTGGCTTTGCTGCCCTTTGAAGAGGCTTTTTCACCTGGTGAGATCAGAACGACTTAGAAAAGAGCAAATGGAAAATCTCGCCGAGCTGTTTGTTGCAAATTGACTGGCAGGATTGTTCGTTTTGTTGACATGGGGAGGAAAAATGAACTGGAACAATGGAATTCTATTTTTCTCTGAACTCATAAACCTCGCCGAGGGTTGAGGAACAGTGGTTACCTCATGGTTCATTCAAGGTAACATGGTTTTGCTGGTCAATATACAGTGGTGCCTCTCTTAAGAGATACAATAAAAAAGATAAGAGATAAAAAAATAGATAAGGATAAAATATGAATAAAAACAAGGAAAAAATATATTTGGTTTATTATTTTATTCTTCCAGTGTTGTTTATCCACTGCACCCTGTCATCCACAAGTGTTGGCTAATGTTTCTTTATTTCTTTTCTTGATGCATGTCTGCCTAGAAGTATAAAACTATCTGCCATTGTCATTTTGTGATTGCTTTAAATGACTTGGATGCTTTTATTCACCGATTTTCAATATGCACGTAAATAGAAGCACGGCCCAAGTTTTTGAGTGTCTAAATAAAAAAAAAACTGATTGTGTTTGCGTTACATAACACAATTGCAGTTTTATATATCGATTTAATTCTGATTATTTGGGACACGAGACAGACTGGGGCCAAGTTCCAAAGTCCTCAAGTAATTCCTTTCAAGTCTCAATTTCAAGGCTGGTCAGAATCATTCTGTCTGGGGTTTTCTCCTCATGCTTGCGTGGGTTTCATCCAGGTCTCCGGTTTCCTCACAGTCTAAAATGTGTTCAGGGAAATTGGAGTCTGGAAAATGGACCAAAAGTGTGAGTGAGAATGAGTGTCAAATCTGCTCTGTGATTGGTTGGCCACCGATCCAGTGTGTGAGGGCACAGACTTGCCTGGATCGGTTCCTTCTCCCTGTGACCTAGAAATGGAAAAGGGGTTTAGAAAATAGACGGATGGATGGATTCAGTGGACACTTGATGTACATGACGTTTGAATAGTGCCATCGATCTGACAGCTTGAGGCAGTGACAAGGAAGGGTCAGATGTTGATTGTGCTCTCCTCACAGCCACCTCACGGACATTTTTTCATCTCTTGGAATGTCATTAGTTTGAACTAAGAAGCAAGAAGGTTAAGTTCCCAGCCACATTCTTGCCTTGGCCCTCCCAGTGGTGACACTGTGGTATCTCCAGGCCTGTCACTATCTGTTTCCTCGCACTCAGCTGACCATGGTGCCACCTCTGTTCGGGGGTCTGGGAACAAAACATTCTGATCTGAATCCAATGTATTTTAAACTTCAAAGACTTTTAGTCTTTTTGAATTACGCCATCTGAAAGGAATTCTGAATGGCTTTTATAGCTCTAAGTGACTTTTTGCATGCCAGTGATCTTAACCCTAGGGTTCCTTATTCCAGTACAGCAAAATACAAACACCCATGTGATTCTTTTCAAAAATGAGTATTGGATAGTTGTTTGGATAGGAATTTTAACTTTTTCAAAAGTCCATAATTTTTGCAGTCAAGCGGAGAGTTACATGCAAATTAATTTGGCTTTGATTGAAGCAAATTAAGATTGTGAAATGTTTTCTGTGTACTGAAAATTATGAGCATAATACTTCTCCAAGCGAATCTAATTATGACTATCCAACCTAGACAATTGCTAAAGAAAAAATATCTGTATAAAAAAAAATAAACCAATATTTAAAAAACTTGTTATAGAAATGTGGTGCTAAAATGAAGTAAATCCCGACAAAATTATAGTGCGTTTATGAAGATATGAGATAAGACTGAATTGTATCAATATT
Source organism: Paedocypris carbunculus (assembly GCA_028128575.1). Taxonomy (NCBI): domain Eukaryota; kingdom Metazoa; phylum Chordata; class Actinopteri; order Cypriniformes; genus Paedocypris; species Paedocypris carbunculus. The sequence goes on from SOMO01000323.1 coordinate 183,237, forward strand.
AAAAGAAGATTTGGACGTTACCCTGTAATGTTTTCTGAATTGTATTTTCTAGTGCAGCTCCCATCGCAGGCTTTCTGGATGACTACGCTTTTGTGGTGTGTGGGCTGCTGGATTTGTATGAGGCGACTCTGAGGGTCTTCTGGCTACAGTGGGCTGAAGAACTACAGCTTGAGCAAGATCAGCTCTTCTGGGACTCGGAGGGCAGTGGCTACTTCTGCAGCCGTCCGTCAGATCCTACACTGCTTCTGGCTCTCAAGCAGGGTAAGATGCAAATGTATGACGTCATGGTTAATGCTGCCCTGGACAAACGGTGTCAAAAGGTTTTGGGCCCGTCGGAGCTTGAATTTCTCTGCATTAGGTGCCTGGGGTCGGCTTTGAGTCATGCGGAATATGCGATGAAGTTTGTAAAATGTCACTCTTTGTTCAACGTCAATGTGGAGATCTGCTGTCACTTCTGAGAGTAGAACCAGTCTTCTGGAAACCACCAGTCTTCTCTTAAAACCACTTGACTTCCTGAAGTGAAGTCACTACAGTTACTAAATACTGTGTTTTTTGGACTATGGCACACTTAAAATTCTGAAAATTGTTTACCTAAGGACATTGCGCCAATTTATTATAATCCTGATGAAATATGCCATTGTGTCAAACAAAATTAGGAAATAGACGTTTTGTTGTGGTACACCTTGTATAAACCTTGTCCAAAAAATACACAAAAATGTACATGTATTACTAATTTTTTACTGAACAGACTTTGCTTTATGTCTCAAGTTCATTCATTCTACCATTCATCCATCTATCCAATTTTATGGACTGCTTTTCAATTCCTCAGTCACAGAGTGATGGATTCAAGCACATAACTCTGGGCTTGAAGGGGAGATTTATTTATAATATACCGTATTTACACGAATATAAGCACCCCCTCATTTTTCAGGCACAAAATAAAAGCTAAAAAAACTACTTACAACACTTCCATACTTCTCTAAAAATACTTGTTTTTCTTCTTTTAACAAACTTGTGACTCGAATTCTGAGACGATCAACTGAGCAACTGGCTGTTTCGAGCTTCGCTTCGGTTTATTTTCGGATTATTCCCTGCACAGCAAACCCAGCGTTTTGATTGTATTTGTTTCCTGCAATCAATGCCTTACCCATGTTCTTCATTTTTGTCTGTTTTACAACGCTTTTGGACTTAGTAATAGCGCTGATTTACCTGTTTCTCAGTCTGTTCCAATAATAATTATTTTTTTGTTCTAACACGTTATTTAGTCACTGCTACGTAAGCGTCACTGCGCGACTAATGATTCTTTATTTCTGTTATTGAGATAATGAAAGCTTCACTTGAAATGTGAATAAATGATTATTCTTACGTGCAATTTGCAGTCGGCAATTATAAGCACCCCCAAGTTTATGACCCGCAAAAATGGGTGCTTATATTCTCGTAAATACAGTAATTCTGGTCTTTTTCCAAGACTTTTACATATATGTTTGACAACTAACAAAGATTCAAAGCCTTGTAAATGTGCGTCAAGCTAGCGTCTAACATAACGCTCGTGGTGCGTGAGTTAGCCTAGTAAATCAAAGCCAAGTCTGTTGAAGTCTGATTTTTCTCTGTGCGAAAGCTCACGTCCATTTGATTCCATCACTCATCACTTCTGCAGGCTACTTGGAAAAAGAGTGATGGCTTTTTATTATTCTACTTTCTCCACATTCAAAAAGCAGACCTCCACCAATAGTTTCTTATTTACTTTAAGTGTATAACTGTCAGGACTTAATGTCCCGAATGGCCTGGATCCATATTTTCTCAGCAGGAATTGGAAGTACAGCGTAATGTGAGACAATCCGCACCACCATTTATGGCCTGTGAGTGATGGCACTGTGAAAATGCCACTGACACCCATGAGATATGGATGAGGGCAGCGAAAGCTAACTGCTGTGTTTTTCTCCTTGCTTCTGATAAATTAAAATGGACATAAGCGAGATTTTTCATCTTTTGAGACGGACTGGGTCATTGTGCAGTGAGTCAAGCGTGCAGACTTGGTTCCATTAGGAGTCATGCTCTGCTGTCACGTGTCAGAACCGAGTCCACTCGCCGCTTTCTGTCAGTGGAAGACGGATGGCCTCACAAAGCTCTGGCTTTCTTTATTCTGCTCTTTGCCCAAACCATGCAAACCAATCTGCTGAACACTTTCTGTTCTTTTAGAAGAACTCGAAAATGTGAGTGAGAGTGTGATTGTGTGTCCCGCTCTATGATTGGTGGGCGCTCAGTCCAGGGTGTGCATCTCCGCCTACAAACCCAGACCTTTACTGTATCCTTTTTTAGACAAATTGCTTCTTTGCTCCTCATTTTGTAAGTCACTTGGGATAAAAGTGTCTGCCAAATGACTGTAAAGTAAGATGCTGTGATTGGCTCCACCTCCTTGGGACCCAGAAATGGAAAAGTTGCAGTTACAGTCCTATTAAAACATAAGCATTATGCTATGTCTGTATTGTCTGTAGGTTTGTACAGCAGTGCTGCTCTTCATCCGTCATCGCCTGTGTCCTTCTGAGATTTCAGATGAAATCAGATCACTTCGTTCTGACATGTGGCACGGGAACCCACTCCCGACACTCGCTTAACACACACACGCCAACAAAGAGCAGATAAAGTAAATCAACTCACAGTTCCAGAACCACTTCACTTATGATACCCAGCACTTTAAGCTTGGCACTACATGATAAACCATTTCTGATATTAGAAGCAATATTATCGTGACTCCAGACTTTGAGGGATGAGGATTCCGGTATGAGGAGGACTGGTGAATAAAATGTGAAAGTGATGATAAGTGCATAACAAAAGCTTAAAATAGACAAGGAAATGAAACTCCCCATGACAACAAAAAGACAAACAAGTCTGCCCACTGCTCCGGGTTTGTGTGTGTGTCACTCGACTGTGTGTGTGTGTGTGTGTGTGTGTGACTTTAATAGTTAAACGCTTATCACACTTATCTAGAAGGTATTGTAAAAGTTGTGTATACTTTTTCCTGATCTCCAATTGTCTGTGCTGTTGTATAATTTGTCTAGGCACTGTAGCGAATGTGAAAAGTTCAGATTGGAAGGACCTAAGAATTTTGGAAGATGCGCAATTGAACCACAATTAGTTTGGCACTTCATCATANAAAAGAACAAAACAAAAAAAAAAAAAGAAAGTTTCCAAATTAAAAAAATAATGACAAAAAAGGCCCACTGCAAGTCGGTATAACTTTTCTAATCTCGGTTTCAGAAGTCCGTTGCACACTTTGTCTAGGCATTGTAAAGAGTGACTTTGTTTGAAAGACTTTGAAAGAGTACGTTTCATGCTAAGTGTGAAATGTTCAGGTCAGAAAGACCTAAACATTTTGGAAGATGTGCAATTGAACCACATGTAAAATCATGAAAACGAAGGAATAAGAAGGCTGTTACTTCACTCTCATTATCGTAATCTTCGGACGCTCACCGAGATTTATTTTTTTGTCCATATTTTTGTCCATATTTTTTTTGTCCCTATTATAATGTTTGCCAAATATTTCTGTACAGCTGCTGTGAGACTGTAAGTTTTTACTTGTTTTTGCTTACTGTATTATACCCCACCCTGTGTTTTTCAGATCAGGACGGCGCTGAGCCCAGTGCAAACTCCGTTTCCGCCATGAACTTACAGCGGCTTTCCCACTTCACGGGCAGGACCGACTGGATGAAGCGATCGCAGCAGTTGCTGAACGCCTTTTCTGATAGGCTGACAAAAGTGCCAATTGCCTTGCCAGACATGGTCCGCGGTGTTATGGCTCAGCATTATACGCTCAAACAGGTAACAGCTTAAAATTTAAAACACACGCTGTTTATAAGAAAAATTGTGTGCTTATATTGGACGCTACTGAATAGTGGCCTAGATAATATTTAATTCTGTGGTTCGATATATTGTTTCTTCTGATCCTTTTTTAGCTGGGATACTTAAACTTGGGCTCATGGGCCAACGATAGCCTGTGGTGTCCATCGGTTTGACTTGCCAGCAACATATGGGAGGAAAACAAAGAAGGCATTGATAAGGACTGCTTTGAAAAAGTGTGAAATAGCTGGAAAACCATAACAGTGATAGTGATTTTATTTAAGATATATAAATATTTTGTTTAAAAAAAAAAAAAACGGAGAGTACCGTAAAATGTTTTATTTCTTTTGCCATTTCAGACGCAGCTGATGAAATTTTTCAATGGGAATGAACTCACTTTTTCACACTTTGCTGCTCTTGTTTCAGGCATTCCAATAATAACCAGGCATTCTATACAATGCCTAATTTCACACAATCATGATGCACATGACCCGTGTTTATATACATTTTATGTGTATGTAGATTATACTTGCATTTACATAAAGCTGCCTAAACCTTGTGGCTCTTCATTAGAAAAATTCAACCTCTGCTTTATAACATCATGTTCCTGCTGTAAAAGTGAAGAAAATAAGTCATTCATCGAACGCCTGCGATTGGCACACAGGGACCATCAGTTGTGTAAATATCCTGCGGGCCAAACCTTTTCACCTACGTGTTGCATGCACCACCATCCTCTTGCCCTTTAGTCCAGTGCCGCGTTGTTATTATAACAGAACTTGACAGGATGCTTCAGTGGTGCACGCAAGGTAAAGCGATCTCACTACCTAGGGATGTATCCGGATGTTGCTTCCTTAGTTTTTTCTTCTCTAGTCATTTATTACCTGGAATTATTACGTAACTTTATGGGTTATATATTTGGACTATACAGTGGCACCTCGACTTTCGAATGGCTCTACTAATGAAAGTTTCAAGTTACTTCAAGAAAATATTGTCTTTAGTTACAAGTTTCAAGATACAAGGCCAAATGTAGCGACATGATTAAGCCAGTCTTTTTCTTACTGCTAACATGCAGAGACATTTGGTTTTGTACATAATAAAACACACAGTCAAAAAACAACACCGAAGTACAGTAACTTGTGTGTGTTCGTCATTGCGCACCATTTTTTTCTATTTACCGGAAAGATAAATCAAGTTCATTTTTTTAATTTTTTACTTTAGTACCACAGTACTAATTTTTACTGTTATGTAACATGTTTTTTTATTACATATTACCAATATTTTATAATTTATAAAAAAAAAAATGTCTGAATTAAGAGAGGCTTGGAACTTTTTGGATTTATAGTTAAAAATGCTTTTCTACTTTGGCTTACAAAATGGCTTTCGGAATAAATTAATTTCATAAGTAGAGGCACCACTGTATAAATCCAATAAAAATCTATTTTTTATTTTTTTTTTTTTTTCCCTAAAAAAAAAAAAAATTAAAAACAGGGCCACCCTCTAGTAGAGAAGGCCACATCTAATAGAAGGGTTGAAAAAGAACACCATGGCCTTCTATTAGAGGTTTTACAATAAATATACTTGACATCATGACGACAATATCAAGTGGTTGAAGTTCTTTGGTTAATCCACCAGGAATGAGCTCAAAAAGTTTTAGCTTCAAATGTGTTTGACAGGACTGTAGACACAGCACATATAGTCGCAGATCAATAGTGACAGAGATTTGTAGAAATAAATAATGGCAAGCCAGAATTACATTTAAATCTCAGCGTCAACACAATTCGAGCAGCTTGAGAAATCTCCTGATGTGGAAAACGTTCCATCATCCACAGTGAGTTGTAAAGGCTTTGAATGTGTCATGGCCATCAGAGCTCACCGGTGAAGGTGCAGCCATCACAGTGGATGGAATAACAAGACGGAGGACCAGAAGAGGGCAGTTCGCCTCACATCACACCTGCTCGCCTCATTACAGCGCCATACGATGACCCACTTCACAATGTTTTCAATCATGCGTAGAGCTGTTTCGTATCGTTTTTGCTGAAAGGTGTTTCTGGTCATGATATTTTATTACATTTTTTGTTCATAGATTATAATCTGTGGCCAAGCTAATGGTGAAGATACGGCAAGTTTGATGGCCTGTGTCAACTCTCTTTTTCTACCTCATAAAGTAAGTGCTGGATGGATCGTGAGTATAACTGAATTTATAGATTATTATTAATGGTAATTTAGTTCATTTATTTTGTGTCTTTGTGGACCCTCATGGTCTCCTGAAAAAATGTTTTGTGCTGATAAAATTCCCTCATATTCTTTAAACTTCTGAGTCCTGATGGCCTTGTCTGTGTACTGACTGTCATAGAATTTTTCCACCTGCTCTTTTAACCTC
>SOMO01000325.1:935-13980 GCA_028128575.1 Paedocypris carbunculus
TATAAATAAACAGTATATTATACAACATCAATATATATCAACATTATACTATAACATTGTGTTGACTTTACGAGATCTAACAGGATTTGGAAAATCTGATTTTGTTCTTTTCTATTTATAGAAATGGCAAGGGTGTGTTCATCTCGGACGTGGTGAAAGGTGGAGCGGCGGACCTGGACGGCCGACTGATGCAGGGAGACCAGATCCTGTCTGTGGACGGAGAGGACATGAGACAGGCCTCGCAAGAGACCGTCGCCGCCATTCTCAAAGTCAGTTTCACGTCTATCCCAGTAATAATTATTTCTGCTTGTGAGATGCATAAGGTGTGGAAGGTGCAGTGGAGGGACTCTGCCGCTAGGTGACACTGTTTCACTGCACATATGACTCAAGAGAAAATCACACTACAAGTGTTTAAATCGATAATGAAGTCACAGTCATGGATGCTTTTCTTGGGAGAAACTGTCACATCTGTGGCTCAACCTCGCAGTCTTTTTTTTCATTGGGCGCGTCTAAACCCTCTCTAAATTTGTGCCTTTCGTTCCTTTAGTAATTGGCATTGGTTACATATTTTTGGAGTAGTAACGAAGGGTGGCAGAATTCATCCCCGAAAAAATAGATCCAACCCAAGTTCAATTAATCGCTTGCATTTTCCATGCTTACATCGGCTAAGAATAGTGGCGCTTTGATCGGGCACAGACTAGTAGAGGACAAGGTCGCTGTAAGATCAGGACGCTCCACATGCGTGTAAACAAGCAGGTCGAGTACGCAGAACCCGTGCCAAACATGCGTCCTGTGATCCTGTAGTGTGCCAAGGGCAAGGTGGTACTGGAACTGGGCCGACTGAAGGCCGCTTCCTGGATCTCACCCAGAGCCAACTCCAAGGGAAGTCAGGTGTGTGGCGTGAGTTTGTGGAACTCTAACCCATGAGTAGTGCATGCTAGTGGATGGGCACCTCACTAACCAGGCCTTGTGCATGCTGGCGGTGCTGTATGGAGACACTGCGGAGCCACCTCACGCTCTTCTTCTTCTCTTTCAGATGAGCCATGTGAGCGCCAACAGTAGCACTGCCCCCACTGCGACTCCGCCCCCACCTCACGCCCCCAGCAACAACAACCGGAACGTGCCGGAGGCCAACGGCAAAAGCGCAGGTACATCTCACAGCAGGCGGCAATAACGTAATGACAGACAATAAACGGAAGTGTAAAGCCACTAAACGGAAGGTGAAAGTCAATAAAGAAGCCATAAAAGTTTCTCATGTCAATGAATCCCTGCATTGTTCTTATCTGTCTTCTAAAAATACAATCACATATGATCTTTTAGAAAATATAATCTGCTTTTGTGGCATGAATCTCTTCATATTGATCTTCAGGGTTCTTACGGGTGCTTGAAATCCTTGAAAATGCTGGAATTTCAATAATGTGTTTTCAAGGCCTTGATTGAATTTTAAATGAAGTGCTTGAAAATGCGTGAAATTATACAGTTGAAACCGGCTAAGTGCACGTCCTCGGGANTTAAAAATGAAAAGTGAAAATATGCAGTATAAAGTGAGAGTGTCCATGTGACAATGTACGGTACTGTCTAATTTGAACCGGAAGGAATTTTGTAGCAAATGTCTAAAAATCGCAAAGTCCTGCCACCTTGTGTCAGGAAGTGGAATTACATGTGGCTGTTGTTTTAAGGCTGTACGATTTGACCTTGATTTTCAGCATCAATGACCTTTCTTCTTTTACTCAGGGTCCCACAGATTCCCTGGGCATCAGTATCGCGGGGGGCAAGGGAAGTCCGCTGGGTGATATCCCCATATTCATCGCCATGATCCAAGCCAACGGAGTGGCTGCCCGGACTCATCGTCTGAAAGTATTCCATCTCCACTCTATTCCACATTCTCCACTTTCTATTAGTGTAAATCAGGCTAAATGCTATTGATTCATCATTACAGCATAATTTAGGTGTGAAGGGCACTGCTGGGGATTGGGTTTGCATCGGCGTGAATCTTTGTGGAGCTGTTTTCCCTCCAGACTTGCTCTTATTTTGTCTGCTCTGTTAAAGGTCGGTGACAGGATTGTGTGCATTAATTCCCAGTCTCTGGACGGCTCGACTCACGCAGACGTTGTAAATATGCTGAAGAACGCTTACGGCACCATCGTCCTGCAGGTACGCCACGTCTGACATGCTGCTTTGGCATTTCAGCAGTTCAATAGTTCTGCTCTTTGCGGCTCTAAACGGCTTTATCAATCGATTCCAGACGCATTTACTGGTATTAATATAGTTTTTGAAATAAATAAGTTGTCAATTTATGTTTATTGGGATCTNCACCACCAGCACAACCAGCATCAGCCCGGAGCTCCGTCCTGTAGAGCCAGAGTAAGTCTCACCTCCATCTCTCCGCAGTATTACAGTGGTGGTGATGATGATGATGGTTTTACTTTGTGTGATACGTATAGAACCCCCAAGCCAAAGACCATCACTCTGGAGAAGGGATCTGAGGGTCTGGGCTTCAGTATTGTGGGCGGCTTTGGAAGTCCACACGGAGATCTTCCCATCTATGTGAAGACCGTCTTCAGCAAGGTCATTTCTCCGTTGTGAGCAGGGAACAAACCTCATTGGTGGAACATTAGTTCACTTTGTCCACTAGAGGGCAGAACAGAGTCGGAATGAACACTGGCTTCAGGAATTCATGCTTTCATATCATTCCGATTTTATTAGGGAGATGTTTATAGAATGATCAGAATTTTAAGAATGATTCAGTCCTTTACTGACAATTATTGCTTCAGTTCACAGAGTAGATCCAGTCTGCATAAATTTACACTTATCAATGGCGAAAGCATAAGTTAATGTGTGTGGAGTGGATTCAGTTTAGCTTGGTGTTTGTGCGTGTGTGTGGGTGTGTGAGAGCACGGTAAAAAAGTTAATATCTTAATAAAACCTCAATGTAAATACAGTATAGCAGAAATGATCAACCAATTTGAACAGCCAATCAGAGGGCCACGCTGACTCTTGATCAAGCCTGTGATGAGACGAGCCAAATTATTAGTATGAACGTGAATTTTGGTTTGATGGCAACAGCAATGGAGTGTCTGCACCCAATTAGCCATTTCCAAATCTTCCCAAAAAATATCCTCCTGCCAGATTTCCACAGCCGCTGTTCTGTTTCCTTCCTGCAGGGGGCAGCAGCAGTAGACGGACGCCTGAAGCGCGGGGACCAGCTGCTGTCGGTGAACGGCGAGAGTCTGGACGGCGTCACGCATGAACAGGCCGTGTCCGTCCTGAAGAAGCAGCGCGGAAGCGTCACTCTGTCTGTTCTCTCCTGATCATCCCTTCTTTTTTTGAAAGAGACTGAGGTTTTACTGGAGATTCAAGACACACACACACACACACACACACACACACAGAGAAACTTGTCCCAAAGGCGTGACTCCGCGTCACCAGCGGGGAGAAGCCACGGGTCGGTTAAAAGGGAAGTTTCCGTGACGTCACAGCGGCGGCGATGAGGCGGGAAGCGTGTGGCGAAGCCGATGAGTGCTGGTAACTCACAACAGCGCTTTCCCCATCTCAACAGCTCTGCTCTGATTGGCTCTCCTCCTCTTCGGATTACAGTCAGATTACAAACTCAGATTATTCAGTGCTTCATAGTTTAAAGGAGAATGGAGTGGGTGTGTGCGGCGTTCCGGCGCTTTTATATTGCAGCTCACACGTTTGCCGCAACTCTTTTTCGTGAATCCTCGTGCATTTTGTTGTTTGTTCCATTGAATCCGCTGTAGGTAGAAAGCGACTGTTTGAGGTCGAGAGTTCTGTCTGAGTTTTTGTATGTTATGTAAATCCTCACAAATATTCCGTTTTAATTGTCAGTTGTTGTTTTTATTATTAAACATGCCAGAAGATTTGAAATGGTGGATAGACCACTGTTGTTCTGTTTGTTTCTTTTTCTTTCCNCTCGTGCATTTTGTTGTTTGTTCCATTGAATCCGCTGTAGGTAGAAAGCGACTGTTTGAGGTCGAGAGTTCTGTCTGAGTTTTTGTATGTTATGTAAATCCTCACAAATATTCCGTTTTAATTGTCAGTTGTTGTTTTTATTATTAAACATGCCAGAAGATTTGAAATGGTGGATAGACCACTGTTGTTCTGTTTGTTTCTTTTTCTTTCCTCTAGGGCAGGGGNTTGTTGTTGTTCTAGGTTTTTAATTTTTTATTTCTTGCTAGTTTTTCTCACACATTTTTTCCGGTTCAGCTTGGGTCTTTGCAGGTATTCAAAGTGTCATGACTCTCGAGTTCAAATCATTAACTTGCTCATTAATAAGCGTTTGTTTGTTGGGAATTTTACTTTTAATCGTTTGCCATTAATTAAAAATGCAAATGAGCGCACTGCCGCCCTCCTAGTCAAGCCGCGGTTTAATAAGACGGCGTGGCGGCGTTTGGCGATGGGGAAGGTTGTGAGCGTGAGCGATCATGCAGACAGTAAACCAGGAAGAACATTAAAGGATTGTTAGGATGTGACACGCCGCCAAACGTGGCAAAGCCATTTCCTGTTATCTCCAGACAGACAGTGAAAACACACACATCTACATGAAATAAACCCCCAATCCTCGCTGGCTTTCAAACCTAAAAAGCGGCTTTTTATTTATTTATTTTTTCTTCTTTTGCTCAATCAGCAGATAGTGGAGTTTGCAACACCAAAGGTCCCGAGAAAAGCATTTGCNATTGTGATTTAAACCGATATTCCACGCTTTCAATGGACAACGGTTCCAGGCAGCTCGGACGCACCAGGTGACCCAGCAGCAGGTGTCCCGTGAGGGCAGGTTGGTTCCTTCATTGGGGAAAAACTTTACAAAAGCGTGCAGTGACCAATTTACCGTTTCTTTTAAATAAAAACCACCAGAGCTTCAAAAAACACAGAAGCAGAGCAGAAAGGGTGAAAGACGTCTGCTCGTGTCGAGAGGCAGAAAGAGGTTCTCGTTCTCTGATTCATTGACACTCTTTTTCACTCTCTCCCTCCACATTCTCATGTTTCTTATCCTCCTTTCCTCACTTTCTTTGTCTTCCTTAACCCCCCATTTCCTTTATTTCTTTTTCTGTCTGCACTCTCTGTCTTCTTTTTCCCTACACACACAACACACATTCTCTGTATAATCCTGTTTTTACCAGTGCCTCTAGACTTTTATTTTGTTATTTTCACGCTGCTTTTGTAATTGTGCGCTCAGAAGAAGTTAGGTGACGATTTCCTCTTTTTCCTGACCAGAGCATCACGTTCCTCTCTGAAGATGTTGCTCATTGCGGTTTGACACCCTGTGTGTTTTGTTTGTCTGTCTGTCTGTCACAATATGAGGAAATCCTGTGTCCGTCTCTCCTAAAGGAAGTCTCGCCGGCCTTCAGGAGACTGTCCTGGTCTGCAGGTTGTAGGGCCTGAATGGCGACCCCCGTCTTCTCTCCATGCACTTTTAACAAAGGCCTGTAGGTCCTTCAGCTTTCTGCATCTTCGTCTCAAACGTGTTTGACAGAGTGAGTGTAACACGGCCGTGAATCGCGTTGTGCTGAAGCGCTGCTTGTCTTATAGCTGAAGAAGCTTCAAGTTCCTCCTGTCTGCTTGATTAACCTTTCAAAAATCCAGAGTTATTCGGTTTTTCAAATTCCAATTAATTGCAGAAAACATCTTGTTTGGTTTTAACATTCAGGTGTAAAATTTTCATGTTTGGGAAATAAATGTAATACAGTAAATTTATACTATTTATTTATTTATACAGTTCATTAGTTTTTACACAGCAAACTTGCTGTTGAATGAATAATTTTTTTTTTTTTTTTTTAATAGAACANTTAGTCTAATCGGTCTCCACAGGATTTCACTTTATTTCACTGCTTAATTTCCTGAATAATTGACTACCAAAGTGTACACGTGTGTGTAAAATGAGGGTGTGGTTTGTGGTGGCACAGGTGTACTATCCTGACGGCTACGGCGGTTACGTCCCGCACCCGCCGCCCTACGCCACACAGATGCTGTGCTCGGCTGACGGGCAGCAGTACGCGGTGGCGTATCCTTATCAGTATCAAGGTGAGGAGACCAAACAGATTCCATCGTCTTACCTGTGGCTTAACCAGTAGAGCGGCACCAGTACCAGAAAAGCATAGTTCAGAGTGCAAGCATTAGTATGTAAGGTCTAAATGTGCGTAACTTATTTGTATTTTTTGCTTGGCTTGGGATAAAGACGGTGTAAAAGCAAACTAAAAGAAGTAAAAAAAAAAAACNGGGAGAAAAATTCAAAATACAGAAAAAGTGACTCAAGTGATCCAGGTACTAAGCATGTTTAAAGTGGTTGACAAAGTGAATGACAATGGTAATGCTCACTTAGCTTTAGCATAGCTTTATATATTCAATTATTCAACATTTAAGTCACACCTTTTCCTCTTTGGCCGGCAGGAGCGTACACGCCCGCTGTCAACCATGTTGTAGTGCAGGAGCGTCGCCGGGACGACGCAGGGGACGTGGCACTGGGAATGCTGGCCGGTGCTGCGACCGGATTGGCTCTCGGATCCCTCTTTTCAGTGTTTTAATCTTTAACCCTCGGGCTGGTTAAAGGCTTCCACAGTCTGGTGAGATGGAACCTCGTCCTTGTCTCCACTTAGCCTTTCTGTGTGTGTGTGTGTGTAGGTGNCATGTTGTAGTGCAGGAGCGTCGCCGGGACGACGCAGGGGACGTGGCACTGGGAATGCTGGCCGGTGCTGCGACCGGATTGGCTCTCGGATCCCTCTTTTCAGTGTTTTAATCTTTAACCCTCGGGCTGGTTAAAGGCTTCCACAGTCTGGTGAGATGGAACCTCGTCCTTGTCTCCACTTAGCCTTTCTGTGTGTGTGTGTGTGTAGGTGAAATAATACACAAGCTGAGGATGTTTTATTTCATCTGTCTTTTGGTTAGGCAGCTTTAAAGCTTTTGCTTTGCAAACATTATCAATAATATATAGATTTGTGCACTAAAACCTTGCGTGTCGGCTTAATCATATCTTTACAGTGTGAAGACTGTTCATCAGTGGGAACCGATACTAATAATGTCCATGTTNATCTTCTGTACTTCACTACATATTTCAGAAATGAACCTTCTATTAGTGTTTTATACATTTGTCAAATCACAGTTTTTCTTCAATCTGCCACCAGGTCTTCATGAATATTCAAAGTATTACTCTTTCAATACTCCTCTTATTCTAAAACATAACTCTGATTTCCTTTCATTCTGGCTAGGTGAACATCTTCACCTCGTGGATCTGCTTGTTCTGAACTAGGATTACCTGTCGGCGGCCGGCCCGCTGCCCGGGGTGGATGATCCGTTAGTCATGGAGTACTCGCCCGAAGACGCGGGTTGGCTTGAGTCGACGGAGGAGAGAAACGCCGTTTAGCTTCACTGCATCTACACGAGGAACACACAAAGCCTCACCTCGGAGATCCACACCAGGCTTTGTTGATGAGGAAGACAACGAAGACGAGGAAGAGAAAGCCCGCCACCGCGATGATTCCCGTCAGCCAGTTGGGCAGCGCTCGCTCGGCCTTCTCTAGAAGCGTCAGAACGCAGGTTTACCAGCAGACCTAACACTCGCTTCTGCTTCCAGTACCTGCCTGAGCGGCGATGGGAGCCAGCGTGAGCAGAAGCCCGTACAGCACGACCGTCACCTTCCTCATGTCTGCTCATCTGAGGAAGCTCCTGCGCTCCTCTCACCAGGAAACCGCTCCACACGGGGCCAGTCAATCATTTACCCGCCGCGCCACAGTCAACAGGACCGCTATTGATGCCACCCAGCGCTTATCGTTTATCGCCCTGCTGTCAGATAACAACTGCTACGATACTCATGCGCCTTCTTACCTGTTTTGACTCGCACCCAAGTGTGGCGTTCCTAATCCACCGGGGGTTATAGCGAGGCCTAGCTGGTGTAAGAGCCAGAAGCCACTTCAGATCTCGTCTTGGCGTTTGGTTTGTCCATTACTGATAGATGATTGTCCACTGTTGGATCATGGAGTGACTCGGGGTCTTCAGTTACTGTTTAGCAGAAGCAGAACCAGCCGGGTTTGTGAAAGAAGACATGGGAGAAAAATCATTAACCACTTGTTTTGTCTTCGTACAAGATTCTCAGATGTCAAAGGTCATGTTCAACTTTATGCCTGTTAAAAGTACAGTAGAGTCTGCTTTTCTTGTACGTGTTGAAAAGAAAGAGATTAGAAATGGGATTATCCTGCTGGATGCTGTTGTTGGGAAACCACTTTAAACATTTATCGTTCTGCCACTTATTCCAGTGGCTGGAATTGAGTCCAGTTATGTCACCAAATCTAAGGTGGAGACGAGTAATTTTGTGTGTAAATTTTTTATCCAGATTATTATTATCTAAACTTCATTAAATACTTCATGAAAAAAAAGTTTTTGTTTAATTCTCTTTATATTCAAAATAGTTTTATTCTAAGTTGTTTTTCAAGACTTGTTAATATACTAGATATAATGTGTCTCATATGTGTCTCTAGTCATTTACTTTTTTTTGGGTAGTATGTAAAATTGTGTGTAAAAATCCAAATCTCTTTTTTAGCCTATGCCGATGGAATTAAACCAGGATGAAGAGTGACAGAGCAAGTGATTAACAGACCATAACAGAGAGGAGAAGGCGGGGGCTGAAAGAAAACAACTAGACCCGCCCCCTCCGGACCCAAGGGAGGCATCAGCGTCTCTCAGCTCCGAGCGCTAAGCTTTGTCCACTCAGAAAATTAGCAGCGCTTTATAATCAGCCGGCCCACTCATCACCGCCTCACCTAAAACACCCGCCCCCCGGGGGCGTCGCTCCTGCTGATGGTGCGAGAGATAGAGGAGACCCTCTGAGAACCAGACCTCCAGCACTTTCACTGGGACGTCCTCCCAGCTCAGACCAGCCATCACAGGCTCTTAATTGAAAAGGTTGATGCTGTTGTGTCCATCTCTCAGCAAACACGGCTTTTGTTGTTCCTCTACTCCTTTGAGATCCATCCAGGTTGAAGCCGTGTGCACAGCCTGTGCTTTGGCCCATGGTGGGAAAAAGGCTCGAGTTAATTGAAAAGGTAATTGTCAATCGCTCACCGGATGAATGTGCTGTACAGAGTCTGGAGCTTCAGATGAATAAAACCACCTAATAGCATTAGATGTGTTTCGATGGCGTGTTTAATCCTCTGATGAGATACGTGGAGTTCTGGCTTTGATTTCTCAGTGGGGTGAGAAAGACGCAATTAAAGATCCACACACCAGTCGCCCTGTGATGCTCGGTGATGCCGAGTCAATGCCAAAACTTTCTGTCTCTTGTTAATGGAGCTACTTTACCTGACATTACGTTTACTTTAACAGACGCTTCAGCTGCTTGAATGCAACATTGTTCTAGTTTTACATTTTCACACATGTGCTTTGAGACAGCGCCTTACAAATGCACTGAACTTGAACCGGCTGGACAAGTTAGCCACTTGATGTGCAATCTACGTCATCGTCAACTTTGTTTTAAACCGCAAGTTAATTTCGTACCCAAGCAGGAGGCTGCAGCACATCATCTTAGGAGAAGTAGAGTACAGATAGATATTTACAACTCAAATATATACCGTGTATTTACGTACCAGTATATATTTACTATATACTGCATGTACAGTGGTACCCTGACTTACGAATGTAAGTACGAAAACCCAAGTAACAAAATGCGTAGCTGCGAATGTTTCATCCCGAGTTGCGAAAAAAATTTGCTAAACAAAACTACAAAAGCGTGTGCCTCAATAGTAAGCTGTAATCTAATTTTAATCTTCATGCACGTCAAATGGACAAAAAAAAAAAATAATAATAATTGTAAGCTTCAAATATATTTCTTGGAAAAAAAGAAAAAAAGTTTGTATTCACCCAGAATGAAGATGTTTTTTCTCTCCCTTCTGCGTCTGTGTTGCTAAGTCTTAAAACGGGGTCTCACACACACGCTTCAAAACAAACACTGCTTTTGGGAGAAAACGTAGGCAAATAAAGAAGTTAAAACGCTATTTCTCGCTGGGTGTTACACTATAGTCTGAGTGGAAGATTCTGATGACTTTATGACGAAGTGTCTCCCATTCTCACAAAATTACAGAAGTCTCAGGGATTTGCATGACGTAATTCAAAGATGGCGGTGACCTTTCAAGTGAGATTGTCCGTTGTATCGTTATATACTGTATACAGTTATAAACAATAAAATTGCTCTGTAACATGTTTTTTTTTACATGTAATAACAATAGTTTATCATTTGTCATTGAATTCACAAAGTCATGGTACAGATTAGACCATGAAATCTGATATACATACAAAATGCCACAATTAGCTAAAATTCCGCCCAACGATACGGCCGTCGGCACAGATTAATTCCGTAAATCGGGGTACCACTATATAATGTTTCGGTATTGTTTTTTTTAATGATATATAATACTAGATACAGCTTTTGCTAGTGTGTGTATCGTGATGGACGTGTTCGGTGGCCATGGAGCAGCAGACGAGGCGACTCTACAGACTGCGATTACTGGAGATGCGGTGAATGTGTTTTTATGGAGAACACTTGACAAGGTCGAGCGTTAGTGTGGATCTGTGATTGGTCTGGGAAATGCCCTTGGATCAGTGTTTCACAGTTGTGCTCGGGCCCCTGGGGGCCTGTAGACCGACCAATGACTTTTTCATTGGCTTTGATTCTTATCAGCTTCCCAGACCCAATATTCCCAGGGTGTAGACGGCGTATTAACACCTCACTATGACCCGTCAGTTCTTCTGCTTCTGATCTCCCCTGCTCAAATTTTATGTAATGGTTACTTCAACTCGGAGCTTGTTGCCGGATTTTATTCAGGTTTTTTATGCACTACATTTTCCCGGTCTCGGCTTACTGGAGCGGTTTGACTGTTTTTCTATTTTTCAGGCCCTTCACTGTAGCAGATTTTTCAAATCTGTTTTCCTTTTTTAATCCTCGTCTGCTGTGTTTTTTTCCCCCTGCTCTACCTTTATCGTTGTCATGGAAACAGGGGATGAAACTCATCGTCCAGACTTTTGAACATTTAAGCGAGATGTCCGGGAAACTCGTCTCTCAGTTAAGTGTGTGTGTGTGTGTGTGTGTTCTTTTTTTCTGTCTCAAACACATTCAGCACACGTTTCCAGGTTTGCAATTTTTATTTTTGTGGGGGTTTTATATCAAATTAAAGAGATATAGCTTTGCATATACGTATTAATAGATAGATTTCCACTTCACATCAAAGGCCTTCCTACTAAATATCACGATAAAATAACCATTTTCTTTGTTGTTTAATACCAATAAGACTTAAAGGTACCAAGACTGGTTACTCAATTCCTCTGCTAAACAGCAGAGCCAATTCACACAAGTGGAAAAAAGTGGAAGAACACTTGATGATCGCGCCATTGCGATTCACTGGAATGAAGTGGCCAAGCCAAAGAAAGAAATGGATTGGATGGTTAATCAGACTCCAATGTACCTTATCAAAGAAAAGAGCGGTCATTCCCAGCACACACCCTCTGGTTTCACAATCCCCGCACACACAGCACGCAAGAATGTCTTCAGAATCATGACAGCAAAAATCCATTTACAAAATGGCAATACTTTTTTTTCACCTTTTAACTTTTTTTTAGCAATACGACTAATACTCTTAAAATTGCATGTACATGTACGTCTCAAAGAGGCTTAAAGTCCTAGATGAATCTCAAATTCTGGGAAACAACCTTTTTTGTGATTTCATCATTAAATCTTGAGCTTTGGACTTTGGTTCGGAACCTCAAGCTGTTTCCAATGATCTAGTGCGGCTGGAACTTCTCAAACTGTACCATTCAATCTGTTTGCATGTGGCGATCGACATGTGCTGCCCGAACAGCCAATCAGAGATGAGAGACCTGACCGTCCCAGTGGCCACCTCGCCGTCAACGTGCGGAGAGAACGTCTTTACAGAAAGTCAAACGTAAGAAGAATATGCTGCACACAACATAAACACTGTGGGAAGACCCGGGCCACACCCTCCAGAAATCAGCTGCCGAGTCATCGCTGGGCGCTTCCGTCCAGCGGGAGGCTGGAGTGATGTAGTCCCCTGGCTGAAGGTCTGGACTCTACAGAAGAGTCCTGGTCCTCGGTGAAGCTCTCCGGGCTGCCGTCTCCGTCCAGCAGGCTTCCGCAGCTGGAGTTTGGGCTCAGCATCTCCTGGAGAAGCTCGTCCCTCACCAGGGCACCGTCTCGTGCCGGCGCTTCACCACCCACCAGGTCGTCCTGGTCGTTGAGGAGCTTGGCGAGGAAGTTTATGTATTTCATGGCCAGGCGGAGGATCTCGTTTTTGCTGAGCTTTTTGTCGGGAGGATGGGTGGGAATGAGCTTGCGAAGCTCCGCAAAAGCGCCGTTGACATTCTGCTGCCTCCAGCGTTCACGGCTGTTGGTGAAAATCCGCCTGACAATTTTGGGCTGAGAACCTGTGTGCACAGAGACGTGTGTTCAGATGGTTTTCAAGAGCCATGCGTGTTCAGAAGTTCTGTCGTCAGATTCTCCCAAGCTGAAGACGGCAGATGTTTAACACCACCTCTGCTCTGCACGCTCGAGAGCTTTGACAATAGTTTTCTTGTGAACACACCTATGGTGTTCACCAACTTCTCACTGATAGATTAGCTTTTTATCACACCCTATTAAGCCAAGAATTAATTAACCTTTCTATTATCGCTGGCATTTTACATTCAATTATTCAGGGCCATTTCTCATTCTAGACAGCTCTGTTGGAACAGGGCTATCAATGCTTCACTTTGCCTGATGCACCAGTGACTTCATATAATTACACTTATTTAAATGGATTCCCTACCTCTTCAGTTTCAGAATAATTTAAATGGGGGGTTAAAGTGGTGCGATGGCTGAAGCTGCCTTTGCAAACTTCTGTATCATATAAGAACATATTGTTCGGTGGAGCAGCATATTCGCCTGGGCTCTAGCTCTAGCTGCCAAAAACACTGACGTATTTGCATTTTTATAGGCAACCAGCCGCTATCTCTGTTGGGTATTTGCTGTTTTTTTTTTTTTTTTTTTTTT
>SOMO01000325.1:28855-42411 GCA_028128575.1 Paedocypris carbunculus
TGTAAAGTGTCCAATAACCAGCGTAAAGTGTCAACCCCCCACTCTCCTCTCCTTCCTCGGACCTGATCTCCCCACCTTCATGGTCCCAGGCTGCTCCTGTTTCAGGAAGCCCGGCCCTGCCACTGATCCCATGCTGGCATTTTTCCCAGGGCACCCCTCCCCCCATCCCTTTTTCCCTCCTCCGCCTCCACCACCCGGCCCTTTCCCTCCTGTCCTCTGCCAGTTTCCCAAGATAAACAAAGACTTGGGTTTGTCTGGGCTCCAGCAGGGGTCAAACGGGATGAATAGCGAGGCCACGGCGAGGGGCTTTTTTCCCCTCTCCTGCGTTTAAAGATCACTGGCGAATTGTCTTTGTGCTTCTGCTCTGGGGGAAGGGCGTCCAGTCATCGTCAGCCGGTTTTAAAGTTGTGACTTCTTTGCGATCGTGGCTTTACGCTCCAGCTTTAGTTTCTGTGGCTTCTCTGTTTTCACTAATCCGGGTGGTTTTTTTCCCGCCTGCTTTGATTGTGTCATTACTAGCCCATGGGTCACCAAAACGAGCCGTACGACAGGTTGCTTTACTGCCGTTTGTTTGTTTTATTCGGGCTGGAGCAGCTTGTTAGCGATAGCACGTCGGATGTTTTCCTGGGTGGCAGATGGTTTGCTGGCGAGTGTTTTGTCGGTTTTTGATTGGGTTTGGTGATGCCTCCATCAAACAGGGACTTCCCTAAGCCATGTTGTGAGTTTGGGAGAGTGGACGACGTGTTGGTTTGTGTGGCGTGAGATTTATTCTTGCACAAATTCGCCCCTTCCCCCACTCATGCCTGCAGACGGCTGGGTGACACGGGGAATTGGTTTGTATTCTGTCCGACCATGTTTTGGACTTCGGTTTTGAGAAGCTCTGGATAAGTCTCCAGTGAGCGTTGTAAAGTAAAATTAGTGTGTCAGTGTGTCCACTGGGGGCAGTATTGAGTCTGCACTGCATGTAACCATCTAGTGAAGTGACACACACAGTGACGTGACACACAAGCCCGGAGCAGTGGGCAGCTCAAGTTGTAGTGTCGGGTGGGGTGGGGGGTCTTGGTCAAGGGGTGAGTGGGTTTGGACATGTTTTGACTGTGTTTGTTTGTTTGTTTTGAACGTTTGTGCGTATGTTGAGTGTACGACTGTGTGTGTGTGTCCCGCCTCAATCCCAGAGTTTCTCCAGCTCAAGAATTCCATAAAGGAAAATCATTTCTGCTTTTTACAAACTGGAAGTAACGTTGACTTTTTGTAATACGTTGTTGTTTCTTATCAAGCTTGAGTTTGAAGTGCAGCTTGGTTTAAATCGGGAACATGTGTTTTCCGGACTCAACATTCAGTGATTTTTTTTTTCTTTAAGGTTGCACGCACATCTTGCTTGTGTAGTGAGATCAACACACTGATGAGATCATTGACGAATTGCAGGTCACCTCAGTTCGCGTGCACAGATCTGTCTTGCTGAGTGATGAGTGGCCAAACGTTTTCAGGACTTTCTGTTTTCTGAGAACAAAAGAGCCACTGGGGTAGATCTTGTCTCTACACGTATCTGTACCGGTGTTTCCGCCCCACTCTTTTGGGCCCGATCGTGTTCCACAGGGTCATAGTGTGTGGTTTTTAAAAGCCAATAAATCAACAAACGTCAACAAACGACAGCATGAACCCAACTAGCTTTCCAGCTCAACACTTTGACTCAACATTCCAGACGCATGTCTTCTCCCACCCAACAACAGGAAACATTTTCACAAGTTTGCTCCCCCTTTCCTTACAGGACGTTGGAATGTAGGAGAGAGGGGGAGAAAGGGAGGGAGAGATAAAGTGAGAGAGGGAAACGAGGAGAGAGATGTGGAAAAAAAAAAAACAGAGAGGCCAGTTGGGAGAAGACAGCTGCTTACGTTTAACTTCGTCCATGAATGGCATTTTGGAACGGCCAGTTCTGTTGCATCACACTGAGCAAACATTCCCAGATAGAGGCCAAATCCATCCGACTCAAACAAAGACACACGGTTAGTAAAGCCGCTGCTCTGAAAGCCAAATTAAGTCAAATCAGCTCAAGGTTGTTGACCTGACTGTAGCCTAGAGTGACACGCCAGGCCACGCCCTCCTCATCCTCTGCTGGTGTGGTCAGCTGACGTGACATGGCCGAGATTTGTTTGACCCACATTTCTCAGATGAGTCGTGTGAGAGAGCAGCTTTTAGTCGTGCCTTCTGCTCTTTCTCCAGGGATCGGCTCTATCAATAGCTGACCACGTCTCTGTGAAAATATGTGCCTGGGCCCAGCGTCCACCTGGCCGTTCAGCAGCCGAACAACCAACAGATTTCTTCTACATTCCTCGCTTTTTAGAATTGCGGTCGTTATATTCCTGGAAACTTGAGCTTATACTGTATATAAAAGACTTCCTCTCTCTTGAAATTAGACTGAACCAAAACTGAGTTTAATAGGTGAATGAGATTTTTGAAAGGATAAGTCACAAACTCAATCGTCAAATGTTTTCCAAAAACCTTTTACAAATTTGAAAACATAAAACTTGTCTTGTGTTTATTCATTGACTGAAAATAGCACCGTCATAAAATTATCTGTTTATAGAGGTATTTCAGAGAGAATTACACAGCTGGTTTTCTCTGACATAGTTTAGTAATATTTCTCGGCACATTCCCAAGATTCTCCTCATTCATAAAGATAACCTCTTGGTGTATGTTTGAGTGTTTTCTCATAAAGAAAACTGTGAATATATGTGGTAGATTGTCTTTCAAACGAAAGGCATGTCATGTCGGACAGACAGCAGTCTTTAGTGGAACAGAGCCCTGCATTCCACACATGCTTGAGGGCCACAATAGTTCTTCTCTCTTTACAACCTGCAGTAAAGCAGCAGCTGAGCATTCCTCCTCGCCTTATCTAACTCGCTGGATTACTTTGGCCTATTTGCCATTTATCGTGTCTGCGTGATCATACAATTATTTCACCATCTTTGAATCACCACATCTGGTTATTCTATATTTCAACACAACTGTGACATTTTGTGTAACATGTGTCTCACTCCTTGCACTTGGAAAAAAAAAATGTGACAAACAACAGTAGAATTTCACTTTTTTAATACGTGGCGCCACGTAAATTGCCGTGACCCCAAAACACATTGATCCAAAATGTAACATTGGCAATGACACTCGCTCAAGTTTACAAATTGTACAGGTCTTTATAAAACAAAGACAGTAGAACAGTGATCTAAACAGTGTAAATGTACAGTCAAGTGTGTCTTGATCGGTGCTTCACCACATATCATGGCACTTCTGCTGGGTCACGTGGCCCTCCAACAGTCTCGGTGAAAGTTCAACCGCCCCAGCCCGTTTCTCACCCAGGAACCACCAGCACTCTCTGGACACGGCTGGCCAGACACTTCGCAGGCCTATCCGTGCTCGTACTCCAGAAGATTCTCACCACGGGGCTCGGGCCTGACCACGTGTTACCACCACTGCGCTCGCGGCAGCCCGGAGGGGAAGTTAGAAAGCCACGATGGCCGTGCTCCAGGGGTTCAGGTTCTTCAACATCTGGTCACAGCAGATCTGTCCGCTGTCGTCCGCTTCTGCCTCGGCCTTGGGGCTGTCTTTAGTGAGAAGTCCCGAGAAACTAGACCCGAAAATCGTGATTAGGTTTGATACGTTACTCGTGTCCATCTCTTCGCCCTCCTCGTCCGTCTTTGTCTGGGCGGTTCTTGTCCTTTTTTGCGGGGAATTGTTACCCTCCGACTCTTCCGCGCTCCTTTTCCTGTTTGCGCAAACGTGCGTTCTGAGCGGCTGTGCGTTCTGTTCCGGTGCCGTGTTGAGTGGCGTCTCCTTGGCGACCGAATCCGCCGACGGTTCGCGTGAGACGGTGGAAGTGTCCGGTGAGCTCGGCGTCTGCTCGTCCTGTTGTCGAGAAGTGTCCGGTTCGACCGCCTCGCCTCGGTCAGGGCTTTCCCGCTCTTTCTCGAGCCTCTCGCTCGCTGCAGGGGCTTCGAGGGTCTCGACTCGCTCACATTCCTCCGCGGCGCGGGGAAACGTCTCCCGCTCAGAGTCCGTAAGATCCCACTCGCCCTGGGCGCTGAGACACGCGCCGCTGTAGTAGTCGCTCAGATAGACCTGGCGCGCGCTGCGCAGGACCAGCGAAACCAGCAGGTTTTTGTGCAGTTTGATGCCGCCCCGTTGAACGCGGGAGTTGTAGATCTTCCCCAAGGAAATACTCATAATCCGATGCGCTTCCACTTTATATTCCATGGTCGGTTCACGACGGGTCCAAAGTTCGCCGGGCGCTGGGTCGTCTCGCGTCGAATGTCCGTTCGGGATCAGCCCAAAGTGAAACAAAGTCCACGTATTTCTTCTGGTAATCAAGTCCTCGCCACAGAACTCGAGGAACGCTTCATTTCCGTGGACACGATTTAGTGGGTTTGTGTGAGTGTGTACGGCTTCATTGACTCGCGCATTCTCAGACACACTCAACAATAGTCTAGGGAGGAATGAGTGCGTTTCTATTTTTAAACCGCTTTTATACTCCGCCGTCAGCAACTACACTAGCCAATCACAGCTCGGGTTGCTTTTGACCACGGTTGTGAATCACACCCCGCCAAACAGGCTCGGGCCAATGAGAGAGCAGTTTGACCGTGAGTCATATTTAAATAATAACGTGGGAGAGCGGTTTAAAGGGAGATGCATGTTTTTTTTTAAACCCCGTGACACAGAAACCGTTCATTCTTTTGTGAAATTCGCTTGTCGCGTGATGAAGTTCAGCGATATTTTAAAAAAGCGTATTTTTATTAAGGAACTCGGAAATAGAAAGTAGCTTTCATATTGAACCAAAGTGGTTTGGATTTTTACATGTCACACATTTACATTTAATGTCATCGATCGTATGGCATTATCATACCTGGTGCCAATATTGTTTACCTCCTGTTCTTTGATTATTTCGGCATTGTGATTTCTGTTGTTTTTCTACGGAAAAACAGTTACTTCCCCTTTAATTTTTTTTTCAACCGACTTCCTCGACTGACGTAATGGTTTGTCTGCTAGTCGTGTCACGTGACTCTATTGTGCAAATCCATTGCGGTGTCTGGGCAAATGTGAATGGAGCTCGCGGGGGGAGGGGTGATGCGGTGCGCTGTTTGAAGCAGGAGCAGTTACACGCTAATGTTGTGAGAAATGGGCGAACACACGGCCAATAACGACCGTGCTTTATAGGCGTTGTTAAATTTGTACGTCTAATGATTGCGTGAACGCGCCCGCGTGCGGCGAGATGTGGGTCATAAACAAACTTGACAGGAAGAGTGAAGTGTGACGTAAGAGGCTCTTAGAGATTGTTTATCTAAATAGATAATATTCAATCCCTGGCCCTGTTTCTGGTAATCCTTGATGTGAAGGCTCCAGCCATAAAACAGATTAAGAATTATGTCTGGAGGACATCGTGATTCCTATGTTAATGCCATCGCAATCAGATCCAGCGAAAACAAAGTGCGCGTTCTACTCTCGTTACACTTCTGCATGTCAATGGCAACAGAGACTATTAATAACTTCGGGTTCATTAAGGATTTATACAGCTTCACTACCAGAGTTGAGATGAAGCGCTTCCAGCTGGTTTGTTGATCTTGCATCACACACACACACAGAACAGTGATCAGCTAATGGTGAATTATGTATAGAAAGCACGACGTTATGAGGAGTATTGCCATGTTTGACGAGGAACCCCTTAGAGACAATCGAATAAACAGTTTTAAAGTCATGTGATTTTTGTTTTGTATTTATTTTATTTTTTTAAGTAACATGTAGTGAAGTAGTTTATGTCTACGTTTAATATGCTATACAATGTGTTTCATATTTATGACAAAGCCCTGATCTATGATAGTTTAAATTACACCGATCGCACTGTATATATCTTTGGTTCGAAGATCACAAAAAACAACGGTCATGTATTATGTTGTTGTCGATATGTACAAAACGATGTTTTCATGTTTACCGGGAAGCGCGTGCGTGCTTAAGACGCCCGAGGACCCGGATGTGATTGCAATGGCTGCCGAGCGGATCCGGGCTCCGTCCCGCATGTAAACAAATCCATCAGTCTTCCCCTTTGTTTGAGAAAAGGTCCTGCATCGACGACCAGGAGCATGCGACAATTTCACAAGATTCTCCTCGCCTGAGCACCAACATGTCGATGGAAGATCCGTTTTTTGTGGTGAAAGGGTGAGAATGTTGTTATAGAACGAGCTGTCGAGTGAAAGAAAACGCTGTGTTCAGTGAAAGGTTCATTTACACTTGATCGCACCGCTTTTATCTCCTGAACAGTGTGAGTGAGTACATACCGGCGCCAACGTCACTTTTCTATACACGTAAAGCAGCTGTTTTTTGATGGTATCACGTTGTCATGGTAACTAATACAATCGATTGTTTCCACGCGTTGTTTTTATAATGACGCTTTGTTTTTTTTTTTTTGTTTAATGGTGTTTCTGGGTTTACTTGCTTCTTGCGTTAGTCTTTAATTAGATTAGTTTGTGCAATTCCGTGCGTGTGTGTGTGTGAGAGAGACCATATTTCTGTTTATATTACCAAAAAAATGCAACCATACATTTAGATAAACTATATATCCATTAATTTACAAGGATTTCCCTCAGGGATTAATAAAGTATATACCTTCCTACCATTTGTAAAATAGAATGTCTTTATATTGTATCACAGGGTTACGATGAAATTGGTATTGCTACTCCGTTTGGTGCAAAAAGAAAGATGAGATAATGGTAAGATATACACACTGAATAACCATTATAAATAACTACTATACATTAAAATATGATCAAAAATATAAGAGGCAAGAATAAAGGCAAGAAACAGTTTACATATAACACGTGATACAATTACAAGAACTCAAAAAAACTGCAATTGCCAAAAAATACATAGTGCAAAGACAATTTTCTACCACTCACTATCTCTGGAGTCTACAACGAGTCCTTCAAATTCAAATTTTATTTTTCACATATATGTGGTACAACATGTAGTGCAATGTGTTTTTGATTGTTCCAGCGTTTAAACATAGGGATGGGGGAGATGCAACAAGATGTGCAAAGGGAAATGTAAAAAAAGATAGAGAATATGATATAAATAAAATATGAAATATAAAGAAAAATACAAGAAATTCAAGATAAAACTACAGTCGAATAGCGTAGAAAAAGTAAAAGTACAGAAAAGTGACTCCAGAAATGTTTAAAGTGTCCAGTTTAAACTGGACCAGTTTGGGGTCTTTGCTGTGAGACAACAGCCGTACTAAATACAAAACTAGAAAGCATTTAATCTGATATATTTGAAATGAATATTTTTCATTCTGTGTACGTGTTTGTAACTTTTTTTTTCTTTTTGTGAAGAGAGGTGCAGAAGGCTGTGAACACCGCACAAGGGCTTCATCAGAGATGGATGGTTCTGCTACAGGAGTCGACCGGAGCCAGCAGAGAGGAGGTGGACTGGACCACCAACGAGCTGCGCAACAGTTTGAGGTCCATTGAATGGGATTTGGAGGACTTGGATGAGACCATCAATATCCTTCTGTTTCTGCTGTGTGAAACCTCGGTGCTGCAATGTAGCGACGCAAATAAATGTTGCCTTAACATAATGCTCAAGTATTGTGGAAGCCAATCCAAAGAAATTTAATCTTGATGCATCAGAACTGGCCAAGCGAAAAGCTTTTATCACAGGAACAAAGCAAACAGTCAGGGTGAGCAGACCAAGAGACGTGTTCAATTAGTGTCTGGAATGCGACTGACTTTGGGTTTTCTTACAGGAAATGAAAGATCACATGGCCAGTCCAATGGCAAGTTCAGCATCAGAGAAGAAAACAAGACAGGTTTGTTTAGCACACACACACACACACACACACACACACACACACACACACACACACACACACACACACACATGATGAACATAAGTCTGTTTGAATTCCCCTATCAGGCTTTAATGGGTGTGTCACGCGGGCCAATCTGGCAACCCAGTGCGGATAAGTATACAAGACTGGACCAGGAGCTTCAATCTGCAAACTCCCAGTTTGTTGAGGAACAACAAACCCAACAGCAGGTAATAGAATGTTTGCAATATTGTTATTAGCAAATTACATTCAACTGGCATTTCCAGAATAGCGTGTGTGTGTGTGTGTGGCAGATCATAGCAGAACAACAGGATGAACAATTGGAGTTGGTGTCTGGAACCATTGGAGTCTTAAAGAACATGTCTCAGCGAATTGGCCAAGAGTTGGATGATCAGGCCGTGTACGTTCTCAGAAACACGTCTCCTGTACAGACACACACTCCCGAACACCTAAACGGACTCTCTGCTGTGCTTTCAGAATGCTGGATGAGTTTTCACATGAGATGGACAGCACGCAGTCTCGACTGGATAACGTCATGAAGAAGCTGGCCAAAGTTTCTCACATGACAAGTGGTGAGTGAGTTAAATGATATTGACTCTCAATGACGAGGCGTTTGGGACTGATGGAGACTTTTTCTCGAGGTGTTTCAAAGCAGATACGCGCTCATCACGATGAGTGTGTGATGGGAAACTACTCGTAATAATGCGCTTTAAAAGGCGAGAAAGTGTCGGAAGAGCCGCTCAGGCCGGTCAGCGGGTTAACTGCGAAACTCTTGCCCCTCACAGACCGGCGCCAGTGGTGTGCCATCGGCGTTCTGCTGGCCGTGCTGTTCGTCCTGATCATCCTCTTCATTGTTCTGTGAACACTGCTCTCCACTCGGGTGCTTTGACGCCAAGGCTACATCTCGCTGTTTCCCGGCCTGGACCGCTGATGCTGGCGTGAGTAGATGAGAAACCGCGGTAAAGATGGGATTGGACGGAAAGAGCGGTTTTGTGAAAACCTACAGGATCTTTCATCATCCAGAGTTGTGATTGGCTATTATCTACGATCCAGAGTCGACGAAGCTAGTTAGGCAGGTGTCATTTCCCCCATGACCAAAACAGGGTTATCACTGATCTTCTACTACTGAACATAACTTGATTACTCGGTCTCATACACTGCTCCTGTGAATGATGAGCGAAGGATTTCTACTGACATCTGATGATTAACGGACCAGAGACTGTGCTAGCGAGTGTGTTGCTAATTCTGCTGATGTGCTGTGTACTGTACAAGGTTTGTTTCGGAGTGATTTGTTTACTTCTGGATTTTGAGACACAATCATGTTGAACAAAAATGAAATCAAAAGACATGAAACGAGACGCAATCATGTTCAAAAGTGCCGGTGTGTTGATATGGACTGACGTTTAGTCTAGATGTTCCTCCAGTGGGAATATAACTATCCTCTCAAAAAAAGCGACAAATTGACAAACAAAAGATGTTACAGTATTTATGTTCCCGTGTTTCGGACTGATTGGTATCTCACTACTCCATAATCAATACAGTTTTATGCTCTTACTTAGTTAACGATCTTAGCTTGATCTTTTTTGTTACATGTAGTTTACATTTTGACTTGTACTAAAGAGCTGTCACACTTTTTTTATTTTTTATTTATTCATGAAATAATCATTTATTAGTCAATTACCACTATATTTTAATTAGAAACCTGTTTAACAGAAGCCGTTAGAAAATCAAACCACAGTGCTTGAGTTTTTCTTACGGCTAGTTGACTTTATAGTTGTATTGTTGTGTGTGTGGTGCTTTCAAACAACTCACCGGAACATTTCCCATTAAAACAGTTAGTTAACCCCACTAAAATGATTAGTTAACCCTATTAAATGGGTTAGTTAACATTTCACACCAGTTCAGTGTTCCTGATGAAAACAAGTGAAATACAGAGACTTTTGTGTTTTATAGATCAACGAGATCACCACGCATTATGCAAATATTTGGCGCTGATTGGTTCGAAGAGTGATCGAATGGTTCGAGTGGTGAATTATGCGTGTTCCTTCACTCCAGATGATTTTTACTCTGGTTTCTCCTCGCTCTTGTATTCTTCAGTTTGTCACTGTGTGAAACTCTGAGCCACATTAAAACTATCCTGCAAGTGACGTGCCCTGCTTCTGAATGGATTTGCTGATAGGAATCAATCGAGTGAATTGTGTTGAACCCGAACCCTCTGGATTGCTCTTAGATCAGTGCATCAGAATATTGACATTGATTATCGAGTTGGTTTTGGTCTTGGGTGAGCAGGCCAATTATTGATCCACAGCAGCGTTATGTAGAATGATCCCGTTCAGAAAAGCCATTCCCACTGGTCCCATGACGGGTGGCGTCTGTTTCCCACTGCCTCCTCTTCCTCTTTGTCTGCTTCAGTAATGATTCCACATCAGCACCTGAGTCCCGCAGCGGAGGGTTCACTCACTCACTCGCTCACCTCACACATCTCGCCATCACACTAATATTTCTACTGAAAGTACCTGATCTTTTCTACAATAGATTGAAAAGGTATGCACATGTTCTAGTTGTTTTTAGTTGCTATAAATGTTAATGTTAGATTGGTTGCAAAGTTGAAATCTCACTATAAATAGCATTTGTAATTTCAATTAAATAATTATATATTACGGTATCAGTATATTTTATATTGATATGTAGTAGTGAATGTTGTATTATGTAAAATTTTACAAATATATTGTCATTGAAGATTTTAATTAAATTACTTCTGTAAGCAATACATTGAAGCATTAAAATACACAGAATCAATACATTTATTCTGTATAATAAAAAAATCGCATTTTCATATAAGCAAAGTTTGTAATTGTATTTTTTTTTTATTAATGGTATTTTATAATAGTACGTATACTATTGAAATATATTACCACGCAAGATTTAAATGACAAGGAATGCAGAAAACAATGAAATTGAATAAACTGCAGTAAAACACATGAGATAAATAAATGGCATTTTTTTCTTTTTTTCCTAATTTAGGGCTATAATGATTTGCATTAATTCATTTATTACTTTATTACATAATCCCAGACACGCGCCAGAATAGCTGTGGCATTTCTGTTGGAATAGCGCTGTGTTTAATGTGATTGGCTGCGTGCGCGTGACTGTGTGTGCGGCAGCAGGTGCAGGATGCAGGTTGGGCCTTGATGCGGCTTTATTCCGCAGGCCGTGGTGGGGACAGCTGAGCTCCCGGACCCCTGGGGAACGGGGGGCAGGGCGGGAGACGCTCTCCTCCGCCAGCTGAGCTCATTAGCATTGCTACACAACACGACACGAAGCCCCCCACTCGAGCGGTCATCATCTCATAAGGGAGGGCACTTGTGCGTTGTTGCAGTCTAGCGCCTATAAACCTGCCCGCAGTCCTTATCAACAGCTGTCAAGGGCAAGAGCGCCCACAATCAATGACCAAACAGGAGACCAGGATTAATTACACACACACTTGTATTGCTGTGCAAGTAGGAATATTGTACTATGTCTTCTGTCAGTCTTGGTTTAACACAATGCATTGCAATTGAAACCATTTGTAAAGCAGCTGTAGTAGGATCACAGTGATTCAATAATTTTATATTAGTTTTAAACAAAATTTTATATTATTTTAATGTGATTTATATTATAGCAATTATAATAATTTAACTCATACTGTAATATCATCTATAAGTATATGAAGTTCTATTTTTATTTTCTGTGTGCATATTGCATAAATATATACATATGTGTGTGTGTATTTACACATTTTAATGCAGTAATACATACATACACACACCTTTATTATTAGTTTGATTGGATGTTTCCAATCTTTATCATTGTGATGTTTTCTGGAAGTCAGATTGTTCTTGTTCTTCCAAATTATTTGTTTACATGTGCGTGTTTTAAATGCAATTATTCCAGACGGAATTGATGGACGTCTAATCAATGAGAAAGACAGGCGCGGTCGATCACCTTTCTGAGAGCCCCATACATGTGATTGCTTTCATTTTACACAGTCAATAAGAGAAACTCCTGTTGTGTGGTACTTTACTACTACTAATAATACTATTACTGAACGTTTTTGGTTTGTTATCCTCTAACGTAATTTTTTGCACATTTAACAAACGGCCTTTAAATATTTTGAGCTTAATTGTTTATAATATAGTGTTTTCACGGTGATCACAAGACCAAATGAAGAAGCGTATCACACACACACACACACACACACAGCGTCCACCAGAGAGACAAGAGTCCATTCATTACACATTCACAATAATACAAAAAAACAAGTCGTCCCACAAAAGCCTCTTGTTTTATTTCATGGGAACATGTAAAGAAATGTACGAAAATTCAACAGTTTGGCAGAGTTTGGATTAGCACGGACTATAATACTGGGATTCTCCAGGTCAGCAGAGGTCACCACACTTCCACTTGCTTTGTGCTGTTAGATAAATATTCAGACATTATGGAAACATGTTCCATATCAAGTTCATCCATTCAGTCGGACATTTCGACGTATATATATTTAGCTCTAAGGAAGCCGGTGAGCGCTACGATCGCCTGTGTCGGAGCACGCGGATGGAGGCTGTGCTGTTCTGAGCCATCAACCGGGTCACCAGGTCCAGACTGAGTCCCGCCACCTTCTCCCCGTTGACCTCCAGGATCTCATCGCCCACTCCCAGCAGCCCGGCGTAAAGCTTCTCCGTGTTCCCGTCACCCATCTCTTCAACATACACCCCTGCAAACACCACAAACCACCTTCAGCTGGGGATGTCCACACGCAGGAACCAGGCCAGAACACGGCGTGGGTCAAACCTGAGTCCGGCCTGCCTTTGCCTCTGGAAATGAGGAAGCCGAAGGGGCCTTTGGGTGGCCGGGTGAGCTCCAGCAGGATGGTCCCGTCAGGGAAGGCCTGAGCCACACGACCCACCGGCCGCACTGCGCTGGGCCGCCCCACGTCCTCCACGCTCAGGGCGCGCTGAAGATCCCTGCACGGACCATGCTTTAATGCGCCGGCGGGTTACGTAATACAAGACGTCAGCGCTGTTTATGTAACAGTCCACTCGCCTTTCTTTCGTTTGCTAGTGTCGTTTAGAGAAACACATAATTGTTATATAATACATTGAAAAGAAAAAAACAGCCCTCTTTAATCAGAAATACAGTAAATTCAAATCATTTCACAAATAAATACACACACACTAGTTTAAAGAGTACAATATTTTTGTGTGTAACAAACATTTGAAATGTGAATTGCTGCCACTTCAGCCTTCCTTTATAAATCTATGGTTCAAATGGTGAGCAGGTTTTCGTTTCTCGCTTCTGCTTGTCATGACATCTCTCGTCTCCGCATCCCTCAGTAACAGCTCTCTGCTTTCTGATTGGCTTCTGGTGGCGATGATGTAAGCACTGGTCCTGCTCCAGTCACTGGGGCTGAAACCCTCCAACACACACGCGCTGCACTTGCTCCTGATCCGAACCGCTGCGACACACCGCTTATATACACCCATGTCTTTCTATGGCAAACACACACACACTCTCTATTTATATCCTCCTCCACTGGCTCTACTGATGCTGACCCAGTCAATGGAACGCACTCATCCTGTTGCACAACACGACAGCTGTCAGCGCGCCACACACACGTCACACACAACGCTGCAGAGGAGTGTATAAACGT
>SOMO01000325.1:45543-59522 GCA_028128575.1 Paedocypris carbunculus
AATACGGTATGTAGTTTATGATTATTCATGATTCTAATTGAAAAGAGCAGAGCTGGTCAACGGTCACCACTGGGGGCAGTATTGAGATTGTACTCTGCATTAACCCTGCATTAATGAAGGGAGCAAATCCAGATCAGTTGTAGAACCCACTGAACCTGGGTGTCAGGTACAACTTCTGGAGCACGTCCACCAACCAGAAACAACCAACAAATAAATCTCTACTGAGACCCTTGGGTAACTGTCCCGGCTCTCCACCTACCCCGTCCAGATGGAAATGGTTCCTTGGGACAACCTCCACAGTCCACAAGCACCAGGTGACACTCGGGAGAAGAGGCAAGAGTGACTGTTCTTTGACCACTGGAACTGCTCTTGGAACTGGACTTCAGTGCGGATTTCTTGGGCTGGTGAGGTGGAGGTGTTTGCTGGCGACTGTGGTATGTGGGTGGTTCTGCTTTGAGAGGAGCAGGACCTTTGCGGCCGGTGACGGGACTGCAGGTCTTCACTGCTCCTGCAAGCTCTGTGGGATAGGGATTCACCGGCAACGCTCCTAATCCATTGGAGATGTTTCTGCAGTCTGGAGGTGTTGGAGCTCTGATCCCATTGACGCACAACGCTTCCTGTTTGCTCTCGAACTTCTTCTTCACCTTCGTCAGCGTTCCCTTGCCGTCAACAGTTTCCTGGTGGTCCGGCGGGCTGCGACTGTGGACGATGGCAGGACTGGCTGTCCCGATGTAGGTCTCTCTGATCTGCTCCATGCGGACCATCCGACTGGGCAGGACGGGAGACACCCAACACGGAACCTTCTTTCCATCCCCATCACTGGATTCTGACGGAGTGTTTGAGTTCAAGCTCGGACTAGACGGGGTCCGCAGAAGGACGCCACAAGAGTTGCACTCTCTCGCCGGACTTCTGTAATGGCCGTTCCCGTTCACCGAACATTTCCTTGCTTTGCCCTTCCAGAAGATTGATTGGTGTGAGCCGCGTCCGCTCTCCGTGTGCCCGTTGATGTAAGAAGACAAGGAGGGTTTGGATATCAGGAGCCCTTGAGCTCTTTCCCCCGCCCGGCGCCGCTGACGCAGTCGCTCTAGGTAGCGCACCTCGGCGTCCTTCTCCGATTCGTCTTCAAATCGCACACGTGTTGGGGACTGTCCGTGTCTCCGGCGAATCACACCCGCCGCGGAATCTCCGCTAGAGGAATCGCTGAGGTTTCCAGAGACCACCGCCACACCCTCCGTCCCCCCGAGAGGAAACGGCTGTAATGGAACACCAGTCCAGGAGAGCAACTCCCTGCACACACACACACACACATTACAGTACAGTTAGCATATTTCTCTGACTATAAGGCATCTATAAATTGCTTTTATGTTTTTCAAAAATCGACAATGCACCTCATAATCCGGTGCCTTGAGCATGAACTTTGTCTGGTTACTGGCTGACTTTTTTGTAGCACACGCTGCCCCAAATCTGTCAGAAAGTTGCTAGTGCCAGCGAATGTGGATTGTTTTGTATGTGTTTGTGATACATTGAGACAATGTTGACCGTTGAAGAGTTTAACGTTTGTGTTTCTGTTTTGTTTGGTTTTGTTTCATGCGCCTTATAATCCAGAGAACACAGGTGTGTGCTAAAACTGTCTCGTGCTCGCTGAGAGTCGAACCCACAGCCTTGGTGTTGAGAACTCTACCCGCTGATCTACAGGAGGAAACTATTCTGTAAAATAACACGCATTCCTGCGGACGGGGATAACAGACGCGGTATCTGCAGCATCGAGACATGGCCAAATTCCTACAAATTCATCTCTGACTTTCTTCTGCACATTCCTAACATGCTTTATGATCCTAAAAGAATCTTGTTTCAGTGTCATCATAACACAGGCATTTCAACCATATAGCCACGAGACGGACAAGAACACATGCAAAAGAGAAGCTGTGAAACTAGGACTACACATTATATTACTATTTACATTTAATTGTACGTCCATGACGGTCTTGATTCTTTTACAATTTGGCGATTATTCAACTGTCTGTTGTAATTTGTAGATTACGATATTGTTACATCGTAATATATGATGTGATTACAATAAGGATGCAACTGAGGTCCAAAAATGCAGATCTCTCAAAAACAGATTTCTGCTCAATGAGAAAAACTATTTTAGAGAATGAGAAAAAGCATTAAATATAACAAATGTAAGAAAATAATACAGTGCAGGATTAATGAAGAAACACGTGTGTAATGAACATTTCCCGGACACTGAATGGCTTTTCTGGACGCTTTCGATGTCCGCGTGTGTCTTCAGCGTCCGGTGGCTTTTTGTGTGAAAGTGCTGAGGTAGAGAACCGGCCCCCGACGGGGAAGTGGGATTTAGAAGCATATGTTGTACATTTCAGGTTGTCTTGCACAACACGTTTCTGACAAATGTAGAGGAGAGTTTGTAAGGAAAACTATACCAAAATCCGCTTGTCTGGGTGTATTAGATGTGCGGGTGTAGAGTTGATGTAAAGCTGAACCCTGATTGTTCTATTGTTTGAGAAAATAAAAATATGGAAAATTATTCAAAGATGCTGTTTCTCCAGCACTTACAATGAGATGGTCAGAGCGGAGTAAAACTACCGGTTTCCTCTTTAAAACACACATGTAGAATCTTCAACTCTTTCACATCCAAAGCTTTTTAAATCTCCCACGCACACACACACGCAGAGAGGAACAGACTACAATCTGAGCGAGCGGAAGCATAAAGATAGGTGAGACTCACGGCTTGTCCCTGGCGATGGGCAGGATGGTGTGGTCGGCTCTGACAGGGTTGGACCGGGCCTTCATGCGCGCTCGCTCCAGCAGTCGCTTGGCCTGCTCGTGGCGGGGACTCAGCGGAAGATCCTCGCCCAACACAAAGGCCCTGTGGGCCAGGCGGAACAGACACGTCAGCTCCTGTGCAACAAGTGTGTGTGTGTGTGTGTGTGTGTGTGTGTGTGTGTGTGTCTGAGGGGGGATTAAGTGGAGCAGACCGTCATCACTAATTAGGCTGACGGACGCCGAGCGTGTGTGTGTGTGTGGTTTGTACCTGATTATGATGCTCTACATGAGNAGACTGATCTGGGTAGGAAATCACTGGAATTACAGGAACATAGAAATGTATTTTATTTATACTAAGAAAGACTGAAATTTAAATACAAGGAAAAGAAATGTAAATGAAGTGAAGTTTTAGCTTGGTCTCAGAATGCTGTATTATTATGTTGTGAAGGCGTTTAGCGAGGTATAAGTGATGAGCATGTGTACTGGACCTTTGGCTGTGTTCACTGCCCTGCAGAGAGACCCCAGAGTCCCAGTCGCTGTCGATCAGCCCGCAGAGACCTGTCGAGCCGCACACGCACCGTTAGCCGTCTCCTCGTCCTACACTACACCTCCCATCACAATATGTGGAAAATTCACATGTAATCGGTGTACGTTTCTCATGTAAATCCCGAAGAAAGTCTTCTGCTGTGTAATTCCTCTACTCTAATCCAACTGGCTTTAGGAGTAAAAGTAGCAACGGATGTGACCATTAACATCAGAATGTTTGCTAACTTCAGGATAGTTAGCATCTGCTTCGCTTATTTTGCGACATGTTTATATCCGTCAACTGCATGTTGCTTTAATCTGTGTAATTCTTCTTATCCTTCTGTCCTTTCATATCTGGATAATCCAGCTCCCTTCTATGACCTCTGCTTCGTTAGAAAGGTCGTATTCGTCCATCGAGAATAATCCTGCACAACAGAAACGTGTTGAAAGTGACATAGCCATCACGCGTCTGAGCGTTTCGGATTAGCACCTTTTTTTCCACACTGATTTTCACTCTAATTTACATTGGGAGAAAAACAGCTGCTACAATTTCGATTTTTCTTTTCACATAAATGCAGTACATTTAAATGTGTGAATATGCACAAGGATTTTTGCTTGAGTGACGTCCAGTCCAAGTAAATATCCCTAATCTCGTCAGATCGCCTTCAAATTTACAACAATTTGAGATTACAAAATCTGAAGCCCAACAGGGATTATCAGTGCTCTTAATGTAAAAAACCTGACAGATTAAATGAAGTTAACTTACCTGTTTCTGGACTCCTAGCTCCAGTGTGTATTATCTGATGGTCGGCTGGTCCATCACCTACAGGATCCTTGGGTTTCTGCAGCATATGCTTCAGAAGACCTCGGTTCAGTTCCACTCTTTCAGCGAGTGAAAGTGAGTGTCCATCACTGCTCAAGCTCTCCAGGCTGTCGGCCCTGCAGAACGCAGCCTCGTGTGGCTCTCCGCGCTTGTGCTTGCGCAGGTGGCTCTCCAGGCTGTCAGACCTCTGCAGTTCCTTTGGGAACGTAAGCCCTAATCTCGAACCAATGGACCACGGAAAGTGTCTTCTACTCGGTCCATCCTTCTCTGTATGAAGCTCTGGCTGACTGGATCTCCAGAAGCACTTGTTTGTCCTCCAGAGTTTCTCAGTTGGTGGAGCATCTTGTTGAGATCCATCGTTGCGGAGATTTCCTGGCTCTGCTTCTTCTTCACGTTGAACCACCAGCATGGCTGGAGATGAGCTGTGAAGTTGCTTGTGTGGTGCTTCGTCCTCATCGCTGCTGCTGGACACCCAGGCGTCGGTGAGTGCGTATCCCAATATGAAGGTCTCTGGAAGCACCATCTTCTCCTGGTTCTTGCTTTCCGAGTCTGTCCATGAGTCTTTGCTCTCAGACAGAGCCTTTACCTTGGACTGCAGAGACGACACGGCCGAGCCGTCGGCTTGCTGATGCGAATGTTCTGAGGGTGAAGGTGGCAGAGCTTGGACACACTCCAATGTGGCTGCAGCCTCCATGGTCGGATCAATGTGTCAGGAGATCATTCTGACTGCTGTGGAGACCATGAAAAGAAATGTTTTACAATTCTAGTTTTACATCTTTACATTTACACATTTCTAGGTTTCACACTAAATCTGAGGGTGAAATCAACTATATATGTGAATCAAAACTCTACAAATCAATCAATTCAACTTACAATTGCAATTCATCGTTCAACTTAAACACTAAAACTCCAGAGCACAGTAAAATTCATCTCAAATCTAAAAACGCTACTCCACAAAATGTCTCTGACACGTAATAAATGAAAGGAACGCATTTTTAAAAGTGACTGAAAACTTTCACACGTATTCTTCAACTTACCTTCTTCCTGCCGTTTCACTAGCAGAGCAGCTGAGCCGAGGTGAGAACTGGATTTTCTTACGCGGAGTCAGCAAGAACATCAGCAGCCCGTCAGAATCCATCCTCCTCTGCTTCAGCATGTTCCTTCTCTTCTCAGCTCTTCATTCATTTCTCTGTGTGTCTGTGTGTGTATGTTTGATGCCAAGCGCAATCAAACTTCATACAGACATAAATCTGGACGTGTAATCATTGACTGGCCTTGACACTCGTCGCCGACTGTAAACTGGACTTGATGTTGGGAGAGCTCTGGGTTGCTATAGAGATTGTCATGCCCACCTTGGAGAAAATCTGACCTGTGAAGAGCTGCTATTGGTGGACTTGGTGCTCTGCTCCGCCCCTGGGAGGAGGAGTGTAATCCTACCCTTGAGTCTGGGAGGAAAGAAGGAATTCTTAAACGACGAGTAAAGGAAGTTCTCAAGTCTCCAGGCACAAACAGCCGCTGCTGAAGAATTTCCTTTGTTGATTGTGAGCTTGGGCTGGAGCACCTCTTCATGCGGCACGGACCACACGCTGACCTCCACGTTAGGGCAATTACGTGGAAAACTTTTATGTGGCATCTGCTGTGATTTTTTTTTTTCTATTCCTTGCTGCTCTGTGCATTTGATTATTGTTCTCGACTTATCTGAGGCCGGTTCTGAACCACGTTACTTGGCAGAGACATGAGCTTCACTCACACTTTCAATTCCAAAAATGCAAAATCTGTAAAAAAAAAAAAAAAAAAAAGTGAAAAAAATCGAGGCAATTTATGGTGTAAAGTACTTGAGTACAATTTGGGAATTTTTTACATATGTTTTTACTTATTAGTATTTTTGGATGCTTTGTACTTGTACTGAGTATCAAAAATATAAGAAACTTTAAATTTCACGCAGTCCCAATAAATTCACGCAATCAATAAAGTACAAGTACTGATACTGAATTGAATTGAATGTCTAAAAATCTGTCTGTCTAGCCATTGAATTGAATGGCCAGACAGACAGACAGACAGACAGACAGACAGACAGATAGATAGCAATACAGGCAAATGGGTTGTCTGCATCAGAGAAACTACATGGCACTCACACGACAAACGACTGGTTGTCCTTCAGCTAATGTCCAGAAGAGCAGAGATGCTCATCTTCCCTCTGCGAGCAGATGTCATGATGTTTCAGCATCTCTTGTTCCTCCTCACTCTTCTTCTGCTTGCAAACAATTGGTCGGATCAGTTAATCTGCCCAAAGATTATAACTAAACAAAATCCGCACCAGCCAACCACTGGCGAGAAATCGCCGTGTAAATGATTTTCGGGGAGAACGAGGCTCAGATGAGATTACTAAAGGCCGAGCAAGGGACGAGCTCAGTTGGGCCGAGCAGCTCGTGACGTCACACCCACTGATCCCAGCTGTTGAAGCGGGATTACGTCCGGTGGATCTGTTCTCGGAACTGTCAAATAACTTTTCTTGAAATCGCCTAGACCTTCACTCTGCACTTCTAAAGATGCCAAAATCTGGTTTCAGTTAGACTTTAATGTGTTCTAAACGAACCCTGCTGTGCTGGTTCTCGGTCGTTTGGGCTGGTGTTGGGTTTGCTCAGCTAGTGAAGCCTTGTGCAAATACAGTGTCAGACGGAAGTAGTTTTCTTAACAACGATATGTTAAAAACATTTATATGAAATTACTGAAATGCGTAATACAAGAGTCTTTAAAAACGGCCCTTTAACTGATATGTGTCGCCGTCTAGTGGCAACAGCATGTTTGACACGTCAAGTTTAACCTATTGTCCAAAATAGCTTGTTTCTGAATTTTACAAAAGTTACATTACTATTTATATGTAATATCAAATTGCTTTGTATTTTTGGTTTGTCTGAATAACAGCAAAAGAAGAAACAATAAAGACTAGTAACATCAATTTAGTTGGACGATCTGTTAAACTGCGTCCTCTAGTTGTGAACGTGGAGTTTGACCCATCAAACATCGCCTGAAATAACTTGGTAGTTTTGGTTTTTAGATAGTTACACTGGTAATTTGTTATTTATCACGGTGTTATTATTATTTTCATAGGAAATTCTTTAAAATTAGGTCTGCAGATTTTAACTTGTACAGTATAATTTTTTTAAGTAAAAAGTTAAACATATCAAATTCTTGTTTTTTAATATTAAAATAATTTTAAAACATCGCAATTTTAAATCTGTTTCTAGGTCACATTTACATTTTTCTTGATGTAAATGATTTTTTTTACAACTGCGCATGTGCTGTGCATCACCAGCATGGTGTAACGGTAAATTCCCTTTTTCACTTATTCGCTTATTCACTGCTGCTAAACTGGATCACAAACTTCAACGAAAAGGGATGTTCCAAATCACAAGCAAAACTGAACAACTGTAGAGCAATAAAAAATACAGAGCACAGTTTTATCATATATGCGCTTTGAGACAGTTGTAACTATGAAATGAAAGCTTAGATAAAGTGTTTAAAATTGTGAAATACAGTTCGTGCTTTCTAAAACTCGCCTTGATCATCTGATGCGCTGACAGGAGGCATCAGCTGAGCCGAGAGGAGATGACGTCAGGTGACGTCACGAAGCTACTCCAACACGCGTCAAAACATTTACAGCAAAGAGGTAAACGCCGCATTACAGACGCCTGGCCTTGTTCTGAGCGCTGCGCGTGTCGCGTTTTGTCGTGTTTTACTGTGCTCTGTTGAGTTCGCCGTGCGGGTTTATCGTCGTTTTACCACGAGGCTAACTGTCGAAATGACGCAAACTTCTCCATTTCGGCTGCTGCTGTTACCGTTAAACTAGGCGATACTTGGCGCGGCGGCTAATGTCGATCGGGTGTGGCGCTGGAACAATATTCTCGCTTTGTGTGTCACAGGATGGCGTTTGTGAAGAGCGGCTGGCTGCACAGGCAGAGTAAGAGTTTGTTTACGTCGCTTTCTCTCGTTTTTAACCACTTGCTTTGTTTTTGTGTTCACCGTTGTGCTGTCAAATGAAGGATGAACTGCAATTAGACGAGGGGTTTATTCCCCGTCAAACAGTCAGTCTCTGTCTCATAAGTTTGCAAAGAATCGACCGAGTTTTGTCCCAAACGCTGGACGTAGCGAGTGGGTAAGATGCCTAGCTAGACAACAGCGTGGTGTTTTATTCTTAGTGACTGTAGTCTAGCTAGGCCTTTACGTTTCCAATCGAAGTGACGGTAACCCGAGTGTCTCGTGTCAGGCACCATCTTACGTCGATGGAAAAAGAACTGGTTCGACCTCTGGTCCGACGGCCGTCTCGTGTTCTACGATGACCAGCAGCGGCGGGACATGGAGGACGAGATCCACATGAAGGTGGACTGCATCAACATCCGCAACGCCAGCGCGTGCAGAGGTGGGTGGACGGCCGCCGGCCTGCGTTTCCTGGGCATCATGCGTGAATGATTTCCAGACCTCTCGCCGCCCGAGGGAAGAAACCGAGACTCGCTCCTGCAGATCGTCTGCCGGGACGGACGGGTCATCAGCATCTGCGCAGACAGTGCAGACGACGCTCTGTGAGTGACAGCTCCGCTCGTGAACCTTCCCTCAGTGTCCCAGACTCTCCAGCCACGCGTGTCTTTGTTCTCGCAGGGCCTGGAGCATGGCACTGCAGGACGCCAGGATCAACACGGTGAGCGCCAGTCGTCTACATGTTCTGCTCCAAGTTGGTTTTAGTGGTCCACCAATCCACCTTAAATGAGATCTTCTGCTGTGGAGATGCTCGTCTAGTCGCAGTGATGGACGCGCTGCTGTTTTGTAGGTGGTGGCAGCTCCTCAGTTCGGCTTCACGGAGGAAGTGGTCGCGTCAGCTCCTCCGCCCTATTCCGAATTAAACCCAAGTCCTCAGGTGAGGGCCACTCTCTGAAGAAACGACACCAACCATGACATTTAGTCTAATCGGTCTCCACAGGATTTCACTTTATTTCACTGCTTAATTTCCTGAATAATTGACTACCAAAGTGTACACGTGTGTGTAAAATGAGGGTGTGGTTTGTGGTGGCACAGGTGTACTATCCTGACGGCTACGGCGGTTACGTCCCGCACCCGCCGCCCTACGCCACACAGATGCTGTGCTCGGCTGACGGGCAGCAGTACGCGGTGGCGTATCCTTATCAGTATCAAGGTGAGGAGACCAAACAGATTCCATCGTCTTACCTGTGGCTTAACCAGTAGAGCGGCACCAGTACCAGAAAAGCATAGTTCAGAGTGCAAGCATTAGTATGTAAGGTCTAAATGTGCGTAACTTATTTGTATTTTTTGCTTGGCTTGGGATAAAGACGGTGTAAAAGCAAACTAAAAGAAGTAAAAAAAAAAAACCANTAATGCTCACTTAGCTTTAGCATAGCTTTATATATTCAATTATTCAACATTTAAGTCACACCTTTTCCTCTTTGGCCGGCAGGAGCGTACACGCCCGCTGTCAACCATGTTGTAGTGCAGGAGCGTCGCCGGGACGACGCAGGGGACGTGGCACTGGGAATGCTGGCCGGTGCTGCGACCGGATTGGCTCTCGGATCCCTCTTTTCAGTGTTTTAATCTTTAACCCTCGGGCTGGTTAAAGGCTTCCACAGTCTGGTGAGATGGAACCTCGTCCTTGTCTCCACTTAGCCTTTCTGTGTGTGTGTGTGTGTAGGTGAAATAATACACAAGCTGAGGATGTTTTATTTCATCTGTCTTTTGGTTAGGCAGCTTTAAAGCTTTTGCTTTGCAAACATTATCAATAATATATAGATTTGTGCACTAAAACCTTGCGTGTCGGCTTAATCATATCTTTACAGTGTGAAGACTGTTCATCAGTGGGAACCGATACTAATAATGTCCATGTTATAGGTGTCATTTATAGTCACTGATGTTTGAAAAGCAGCGGAGGATGGATTTATTCTTTAATGGTTTAGAGTATTTATTGTTTTGGATTAGAAGTTGAAACAATGGTAAAATGACATTGAAACATGAAATGACAGGGAGCATTCAAATCTGTTTAAAAAAACAACACAATTTTACCAAACGAGTAGAGATTCAAGTTATGTTACAAGCGTTGTAAGGGAACTTTATTCATTTTACGCATAATACGCACATTTGGTGAAACATAAAGGTACCGCATGGTAAGATTAAGATATGATGCTAAATGCATCTTTACACGCGTGTGTATTTTGAGTTCAATGTTATTAAGTGTGTGGTGACGTTACATTTCCTTTACGAAGTGGCTTCTGTTCTATTAGAGGTTCTTGTGTCTACCTCAGAGGAACATGCACAGTGTCTGTGATTGGTCGCCTCATGTGAGGAAAAAGTTCACGAGGGCATTTCATTGATCCGTGTGATTATCTGTAATATTTACACATAATGTCATTGATTCTTGCAATGAGGAGTGTGTTAAACTGATTCGGAGAGGATTCAGCATCACACTAGTTTTACTGGGGTGATTTGTGAAAAAGGGACATTTTGTATTTAACAATGGATTCTTATGAAAAGTTGGTTCCTTCGTTTTTCTTCTTCTTGAATGATTAAAACATATTTAAAATGCAAATTAGATTGATAATAAACTGATCATTTGTGTGTTGTTGACTTGCTTATTAATTATTTACTGAATGTGTGTCTGTAGCATGTTTTTACATTGTAAAAATTCCATGTTTGTACTTTTCTATCACAGTTAGAAACAGTGGCATATCATCACATGTTGATTTTTTTTATTTAATCTAAAGTTGATGTGCCAATGTACCAGTAATAATGTGAGATTTAACACATCTTTTGAGCTATTGAACTGACCTGTGATTTGTAAAGTTGAGATTTATGATGGAAAAACTCCTGCACAATGACACTGACAAGCCACATATTCAGTTTTTACATTTTATTTTGTCAAAAATAAGAAAAGATTTATAAAAAAAATCATGTTTAATTTGAAAAGGCAGAACTCCTCTTTGCACTTATTTTTTTATTTTTTAAGAAAAATAAATCTTGCCCGAATGATATACTATGTAGTTTTCAGTGGATTTAAAATGCCAAGCATGATTTTCCCAATTCTAGTTGGTAATGGACAAATATAAATATTTCCCCTGTAGGACAAGTTTCAAGAAAGCGTTTGATTCAACCCTGTGAATCAGTGTTGGCCAAAGTCCTCAGTGACTTTCTTCAGCTCGTCTTCGTTCACAGTGGTCTTGGTCTTCTCCTGTGATCTAATCATGTTCTCCTAAAACACACATCAGCAGGTCACGACAAGGTCTGCGTGCCTAAACCTTCCACTTCTAATCTCACCATGCCAAGTATTGGCCCCAGAAGTTTATCGCTTGCCACATCCACCCAGGTCATCTTTATCACATTTGACAGGCAAGAGGTCAATAGTTCATCCACAGTGGGATCAGGACTGTTACAAGCTCTTCCGTTCCCAGGTCAGGTGGGCTGTCAGAATCTATATTTTTACTTGTTTACCACTTTTTCAATAAAATCACTTTTGTTGTCACATATTGTGTTAAGCATTATTATAATCTGGTTTATAAACTTCATCTAATCAACAGTTTTGTGTGTTTTTAATTTTGCATTAAAACAACAAAAGCAATTTGTTGTTTACGTTAACGATTGGCTTTCATCAAAAGTGATTTATAGTGATGTAAAAATTAAAATTTAACAAGTTATATTGGTTTGCCTCTGTCGTTCTGAGTGTCTTGATTCACAAGCATTCCTCTACTTTCTAACTTGCTACTTCAGGTGGCTGACACTGGGTATGTTTTTACCAACTAGTTATGACTGATTTGATTGAGAAACTGTCCTAAAAACTAAACAAACGTATGCAAAACACGGGTGGTAGGCTTTTATTTGTTAATTGATGGAAAACTCTGGAACAAACAAAGATTCATAAACGATCAAAAATTATCATCTTGATTATTTAAACATGCAGTAAAGCATAACAGCCATGTTAAAATAC
Organism: Paedocypris carbunculus; assembly: GCA_028128575.1. Lineage (NCBI taxonomy): Eukaryota > Metazoa > Chordata > Actinopteri > Cypriniformes > Paedocypris > Paedocypris carbunculus. Next base: position 57,660 of record SOMO01000325.1, read on the forward strand.
GTACTTAAAGATACAAAAGAGTCTGAATGACACTGACGACATGACATCTGATGCGAAAAATGCGCAGTTCTGCGTTTGTGCTATTATTCTGAAGCTACGCGCAAGCACCATTCCATATTTAGAAGTTCTCTTAAGAAGACAAAGTGCATTTATTTTCGGCATAGGGACGAGGCGAGAGCTTTCAGCAGTCATCAGCTCCCGTTGGGCAGCGCGGGTCTCAGGAGCCGCAGGATGCGCTCGTTCTTGGTGAGATCCTCCGCAAGCTCATTGTTCTGTGGAGAAAATATCATCCATTTGTTTGGATCAATTTTTTCCCGGTTTCTAACTTAGAACGAGCACAAGCAGATGATACCACTTATTTGTAGTCACGACTTGTTTAGGAATCTGGTTTAAAAAAATCAAACTGGACCTTGTTGGGTATAGCTGGATCCGCGTTTGCCTTTAGCAGAAGTGCAACGGTTCTTGGGTTTCCACCCATCACGGCTGCGTGAAGAGCGGTGGAACCATTCTGAGATGCACAGAAAGAACAGAGATGTGTGTCGCTGTAATGTACATAACACAAATGTATATGTAGTGTATATAACTGTATTTATCTGCCGCCAAGGGTTGTCGCTATCACCTTCAAAAGGCCGAGAGAAGGTGAGAACTTCAGAACTTCTTCGATTACATCACAATGTCCTTTATGTGCGGCCTTGAACAGAGCAGTGGAACCATCCTTCACCCAAAACAACAGAAGAACAACAACACAATCGCTTACCACACGCTCCATGCATTTTAATGACTTGTCCTCTCAGTACGGGGCTGAAACCAACATCTGGAATGGTGTACAGCAGGCAGGTTCGAGGGCCTGCAGCTTCATTCTTCTAATGTAATACAGTAAATATTTTTGATGGAAAAAATTATAATTAAAACATGTATTTCCTCCTTTCACCACAAGGTGTCAGCTCTATTACGCTTTCAGGAGTGGTGGGAATTTCTGCTGTTTATGGCTCACGTGATTGGTCAATGAGCTGAATTATTTGAATGTCGTTTGAAAGTCTGTGTGTTTTCTTAGCATGTCTGATGAAATATGAAAGAAACACTCTTACTTTCCTGTCTGCATCCCGATCAGCTCCTCGCAAGAGCAGAACCTTCACCACTTCACTGTGTCCCATTTGGGCCGCGATCCACAGCGGAGCCGTGCCGTCCTGAGGGACAAGGAGAACAGAATGAGGGTGCGTTCCTCTCCGAGAAGCAGCTTCCATCACTCTCACTTCTCTAGGCTGATTGACTCGGGCTCCCGATGACAGCAGCTGACGTATCACAGCCACGTGACCTTCTTGTGAAGCCAAAAATAAGGCTGTTGCTCCATCCTGTCAAAGAAGGAATCATGTGACCACATTGTGTCCGCAGGCGCTGCCCCCTGCTCCTGCTTGCGTGTGTATGTGTGTGTACTGTACACTTTCCTGGCCACTTGCCTCCCTTACACTTTGTGTCCTGTGTGTGTGTGTGCGTGTGTGTGTGTGTGCGTGTGTGTGTTTATGACTGTGTCCTTACATTTACTGATAAATTGCACTCACTGTGTTTTTAAACAGTATGTGTGTAGAATATTTTCAGTTGTGAAAAATGATCTGTGTGTGTTCAACCCTGCGTTAAGTGTCATGTCTACACAACAGTCAGTATTAGAAACCAAAGCCAAACACTGAATCAGCAGAAGCCGATCCAAGCCTTCAAGAAGAATCAGTGCGAAGTGGGAAGGAGACTAACAGTGAGCTGGTCGTGGACATTGGCACCGTTCTTCGTCAGTGTGTCCACCACTTTGCTGTGACCGTTCTGACTGGCTGCGGTGAGCGCTGTCCCGCCCTCCTAAAACCAATCACAAAA
>SOMO01000325.1:60133-81611 GCA_028128575.1 Paedocypris carbunculus
ATGTTGTAAAAATGGTTTTACTTTAATAGAAATGACTTTTGAAGGCAGTGTAACCTCTCTCTGCAGATTAATATCTGCTCCTTGCATGATGAGTTCCCGCACACAGTCGCAGTGCCCGCTGTGAGATGCCACCATCAAGGCTGTAGTGCCATACTGCTAAACACAAAGGATCTGTGCATGTTGTAAAGCATCACAGTGAATGCATTTGTCAAAACGAACAAACACCGTACAGCATCTCTGCAGTCCACATCCACCCGACCACTGTTCAGTAAGAGCTGAAGCAAGGCCAGGTTTCCTTTCCTTGCTGCCCAGAACACAGCGTTGGCTAAAGGAGTTTCCTTCTGTAAGAAGACAAACACACACATTCATGACACAAACAACCATCAGGATGTGAATAAAAAATGGAAAAACTGCTAGTTACTCGTGCTGACGATGTTCTCACAGGGACGTGGGAATAAAACTGTTCATATTTCTAGTCTGGCCAATAGTAAGTGGAGACTTTAAGAATAATTTTAGACCATGTTGCGTTTACTCAAAACCCCAATTTTGACTCATCCTTAACGTATACAACAAAAATTCAAATTACAGTATTTTCAGAAAGCACCACATTTTATGTAAATAGCTTTACAGACATTGCATTTGTTACTCATTTATGTTACTCACTCATTTATATTATAGAAAATAACGTTTAATAAACTCACATTTTAATTACACTTTCATTTGGTACTGTGAGGAAATTGTAATTTAAAACGTTTTTCATTTAATTACTAACACAAGTAGGACTAAAAACTGTACATTGAGTACAGTGCAACTGTGTATAATTCGTTTCATTAGAGACTAACTGTGCTACAGCATAAACTAGAACCAGGTCAATAAAAGGTAATGGATGGTGCGTCGTCATCAGGCTAAAATGATTGCTAAGTAACACAATTATCTGTCCATGGATGCAAATGTTATAAGGCGACAGGATGGGACATTACAGTGACATTTCAGATCCATATATTTTACTCGTGTTTACCTTTAAAGACATGTTAGGCGCCGCGCTCCCGCATCATCTCTGTGATTCTTCTTTACGCAACCGCAGCATCCGACCGCTCACGTGGCGAAGAATCTCGTGCTCTGTTTACCGCAGTGACCGACACAAACACCGTAACACACGCTGCTTTCGTCTTCACTGCACATTGACAATCATCCCCCACCTCTTCAGACCAACAAACACACACAGCAGCGAAGCAGCAGCAGGTCCAATGTATTGAATGATTCTTTCGGAAGAGTCGGATCTTTAAAAATGATTCGAAACGAATCATTGTCTTGAACCAAAGTCTTGTTCGCCCAACGATCTGATAGAATTGGACACTTTCACACAGATTTATCGTTTTCAGTCATTGATGCTTTTTAGGCTGTTATTCATGATATTTTTGTTTACCTTTAATTACAATTTAAACCCTTTATTTTCTGCGTTGCTAATATATAGATAGTACTAATAGATGTATATATTCTGTATAAATTAAAAAAGGCTTAAGCTATTGCCTGCTCAGCAATCACAGGATAACCCATAATATAGGGTCAAGATGTGCAGGATCATGAGAGAACAGTGGAGCACCAGAAGACAGATGACTCAGCAGCAGTCAGTCCCATAATTCAGGCCTTGGCGTAGACGGACTATTTTTGCAAATGATGTATATTTACGTGTGCATAAATGATACGAGGTCATCCCACAGTGCACATCACACAATCAAACAATAAAACATTTCTGACTTGGATCTGAGAAACCTGCATTAACAGAAAAATGTCTCATGAATCCTGGTTTGAAACTATATTTGATATTGAATGAATGTAAAATAACGATGACAGCAATGTTCTGGGGTTTTTGTGGTAGTTGTTGGCGGAGTTTTTTTCTGTTTTGAATCTTGTAAATGAAAGCTTTACTCGGACGAGATGACACGGTGCAGCACGAAAAACAGCAGACACACCTTCCACAAGACGCTATATAACGTAAAACATGCCGCAGTCCAACAAAACACACACTTATTTGCTTCAACATGGTGGGTAAGTTCAAAAAGGATTTGAAAATACTGAAGAATTTGTTTTAGGCTTAAATGTTAGTGTGTAATGGGCAGGTGGTAGTTTACACAATTTGAGGGGAAAAGCATTTTTTGTTTTCTTGTAATAACTATACTACATAATTGTGAATAAGACTTTTTTTTTTACAATTTACTTAACAATTAACTTACCATTGTGTCCAGCGGTGTTGGGTCGAGCAGCGGTGTTGGTTCTCCTGATGTGGACCCCAGCACCGGTGGCATCAGATTCAGAAGAGGAGGTTGTGACAGAGTGGACATTGTGGAAACATCGTAATGAAGTGTCCTACGATGAAAAGGTACGTTAACTTTAGTGTAACAAAATGTAAACACATGAAGTAAAGAAGGAACATCCTCACAAAATTGCACACACACACACACACACACACACACACACACACACAAACACAATAACCTGTGTCTTTATAACCGTAGAGTGACGACATCCAGAGAAAAGCCATCTGGGAGACCAACGTCAGAATGATTGAGAAAAACAACGATGAATTTCACTTTGGATTGTCATCTTTTAGAATGTCAATGAACAAATATGGTGACCTTGTAAGTCAAGCCATACAAATTCTGATAAGAAGATGATTTATATGATCATATAAATTATCCAATCCTTGAAAATAATACACATTTCAAATATTTTTTAAATAAATTGTACTTTCTGAAAAAGAAAAAAAAAATGGTTTAATAATTTTTCTGTTGATTAGACGCAGTTGGAATATAAACAATTACTTGGAGCAAAAATCCCAGGACAGGCAAACAAAAGAGGCCGAACCACAGCGGCCCGAACGCTTCGCTCCAGCGCCCGGAGACTGGGCCTGACACACGTGGACTACAGAGCGCTGGGATTCGTCACAGAAGTTAAAGACCAGGTTCCACCTTTAGAAATTCATCACTCATAATTAAAACACTCATTTTGAATAAAACATCCCTACAGAGTAAGAATAGTTGGTTCTTAAAAAACTAAGCAATAATAACAAAAGACTGGACAAACAATATTTTTACACCACATTTAAATATTACCACAATCTTGGAAAAAAATCTATATGATTTTTTAACACCATGATTTATATTTATAAATGTATTTATTTAATTTTGCTTATTTATATTCCTGCTAAAAAAAAATTCAACCACAGAGTTATCTCACAATCCTAACTCTCTCATTAGCCCAGCCTTTCACTTTATTTTGAGAAACCTCAAGTCTTTGAATTATCAACTGAAATGCACAATTTAACCTGCCGTTTAAAGCTAAAATGTCGGTGTGTGTTCCTCCTCAAGGGATTCTGTGGATCCTGCTGGGCCTTCAGCACTACCGGAGCCATTGAGGGACAAATGTTCAAGAAGACGGGACGCCTGGTGTCCCTCAGTGAGCAGAACCTGGTGGACTGTTCCAGATCCTTCGGGACATATGGCTGCAGTGGAGCCTGGATGGCGAACGCCTATGACTACGTGGTGAAGAACGGATTGGAGAGCTCCGACACCTACCCCTACACCTCAGCTGTGAGTCATCATGGCCGCCCCATCAAGAACGTTCCTCCATCATCTTTCTGTTGCAGGACTCTCAGCCCTGTTTCTATGAGCGGAGTTTAGTTGCGGCACGAATAAGCGACTACAGGTTTGTCCCAGCGGGAGATGAACAAGCTCTGGCGGACGCTGTGGCTACGGTCGGCCCGGTCACTGTGGCTATAGACGCCGATCATCCCAGCTTCCTCTTCTACAGCTCCGGTACGACTTTATCTAAAAAAAATATATATATATATAAAACTTTCGGCATTGACTACCAGAGGTGTCAAGTAACAAAGTACTTTGTTGCTTTACTTAAGTAGAATTTTGGCTTACTGTTTTTTCGCTTACTTTTTACTTCTACTTCTTATTTTTTAAGCAAATATCTGTACTTTCTACTCGTTACTTTTTCCAAAACTGTCCGCGTTACTGCAACAACATTTTAATGTAACAATATAGTTCTATAATGGCATTTTTTTTCTTGCATTACTTTTACACTTAAAAGCAGTTCTATCGGTATTAGCAACAGTACTCTAATTTACTCTAATAAAATATTGGGCAGTTACTTTTACTTCCACAGACGTATTTTTTAACTCTAGTATCTCTACTTCTACTTAAGTAACGTCTACGTAAGTAAGGTGACTACTTTTGACAACACCGTTGACTACTCTTCCACCAGGTATCTACAAGGAGCCAAACTGCAACCCGAACAACCTCAATCACGCTGTTCTCGTGGTTGGTTATGGCTCCGAAGGGGGCAAAGATTACTGGATTATCAAGAACAGGTACAGTCACCGCACGCCCATCCCTGCCGCTTATCAACTATTTTGACACTGTCAACTTCACCTGCTTGCTGGACAATCTGACATGGTTTTCTCGCTTCTTTCTTCAGCTGGGGATCAGGATGGGGGGAAGGAGGCTACATGCGAATGATCCGCAATGGCAAAAACACGTGTGGGATTGCTGGTTATGCTCTCTATCCTGTCATGTGAAGCATCATCTGATCAATAAAGTCTGCTACTGTCTAACGGTGGTCTAGTTCTTTGGAAACCAATGAGTTCAGGAGATATTAGTTCAAGTTCAGTGCATTTGTAAGGCGCTTTTCACAGTTACAACTGTCTCAAAGCGCCTGTGTGAAAATGTAAAAATAGAAGATTGTTGCATTTGATTCAAGTCGGTTGCATTTATGCTTGTATGTTAAACGTTGTGTTGTGGGTGTTGGAAGAGGTTAATTATTTGTCAGGTTTACTGTTTCAGTTGGTGTCCCGTCTCAAGGCTGAAATCACGGCCCGCCTCTCTTATGTACACAGCAGTATCGCTCACCCTAAGGAGATTATTTCAGCCGACCGTGCTGGTGGAACTTCATCAGGTGTTTAACGTCTTTAGACATGCTTATTGACTGGTCTTTCTCTGGAACATGTTTTTTTTTGTGAGGATGGTTTCTCCAGGCCCCGTGCTGTATGCCGCATTGCTGTTGTCGTTGGACTGGTGGGTTTCTGCGGATGATCTGGGATTAGGAGAGCTGATTTTGGGTGATTTACAGCACAACAAACTTCACGATGAGCATGCTGTCAGAAGATGTGATTCCCCACACATAAAGGTACGATTGAGCCCTTGTGTACTGATGAATCTTCAAACTGCTCGAATCTGTAGTCTTTACTGGAACGACTCGTGTTGCATATTAGATTTAAAAGACTTTCAGAGAAAAGCAATTAAGGTAAAAACCCATTTGTGATTTGCCAAAGTACTTAATAAAGAACAATACATTGCATACATGTTTGTAAAAATATTTGTATTTTATTATTTTTTTTAATACACTCTGCACATTGAGCCGAATTATTTTACATGATGACTTACCTCTACAGTCATTTCTGCAGACACTTTCATTCCGAGCGATTAACAAAACAACAAACATTTGAAGGAATTTGTCAATGAAGGAGTCAAGGTGGAATAGAGATTCGAGTTGTTTTTAATCAGACCCTTAGCGTGTAGTGCCAATTCTATTTGATATAAATATATTAAAGCTTTACTGCAGCACAAGGAGAAGTACATTATTATGAAAAAAAACATTAGTCACTACATGAAAAGAATTTTTACATGCCACTTCTTGCTGATGTCATTTTTTCAGCATCCCGTATTGTAAAAACCAAAAGAATTATGATTCTAAGCAGTTACCTTAACAAAAAGGAAAGCTAACCCACCATCTACAGGTCGGAGCCTGCGCTGCTCGGGATTTGCTAGACTGAACTGTGAACTCACTGGCCTGGTGCCAAAAGAAACAACACGGAGCAGAAAACGTGAAAATGTCGCTGTGAAAAAATGTTGACATTGTATTTTGGCAATGCCAAAACTGCTACTGTTGCAGAATATGTGTCTCTAACAAATCTACAGACAAATAGCGAAATGTAATGTCTTAACGAAATGTTAAAAATCTATCACAAATATCATTGCATTTAATGAACCCAAATGAATAAAAGAAATGTCAAAAACAATTTATAGTCCGCAACAAGACAGATGCTGAAAATAACGGACGCAAGAAAACGGAAACAGGAAATTTAAACAGGCATGTATTTTTCCCAAATGTTTTATTAAGCAGTTCACACCTGTAGTTCGGTTCATTTGGTCCGGACCAAAAGACTATAATGATACATTGTTGCATTTCTCTGGCATTTTAGTCCCCTTTCACACCACACTTTTTGCTCTCATCCGAACCGAACCAAAATTCAGTCATGTGACAACATTCACGTCACTCATTGGCCAGATGTGTCTTTTAAATATTTCTTTTCAACTAATCAGAATTGCGGGTAAATTCCATAAATAAAGCAAATAGACAACACACCGTTATTTAGTCTGGAGAGACGACTGCGATGGCTTGTGCCTGTATTAAACTATAGAACTGTTGTATATAGTTTGTATTGATCGCTTGAGACAAACGTTTATTATATACACACATTTATATTCAGAGAATGTAGCGCGGATTCGACTGCAAAAAAATGTTTGAATGCTGCACGCGAGAAGGCGCTTCGCACTTCACTTCAGGAAAAGCGTGACACTGACATTTACCGGGGTTATTCCTCAGCGCAGCGTCACTACGGCAGCGGAATTTAGTCAAAACGCGCAGTCGTTTTTTGCATTTGGTGCGGTTCAAGTTCAAGCAGTTCGACACTTTCACACCACAAGCGAACCGTACCAGAGTTCGTTTGGAAGCGTACCGAGACCAGCTTTTTTCTTGGTCTCGGTACGCTTGTTTGGTCCGCTTTTGGTGCGGATCAGAGTTCGATTGCCGCTTCACACCTGCCCAAACGAACCGTACCAAACAGGGAAACGAACTCTGGTGCGATTTAATCGAACTAAAAAAGGCTCACCTGTCTCTCAACGTGATGGTTCTCTCACATGCTTACTCTGATCCGCACCAAAAGCGAACGGTACGCTTCCAAATGAACTCTGGTACGGTTCGCTTGTTTGTGGTGTGAACGCGAACCGTACCAAATGCAAAAACGACTGCGACTAATGACTAAATTCATGACGCTGCGCTGCGAAATATGTCTGGTATTTTCCGTGTCACGCTTTCTCCTAAATTAAAATATTTGCAGCATTAAACAATTTTTTTGCAACCTCATCCGCGTGACTCACATATGAACATACCATTACATTCCTAACTCTTAGGGTTCAATATTATGTCGGTCTCTTCTGGGAAGGTGTCCACAAGGTTGAGGAGTGTGTTTATAGGAAATTTTTGACCATTCTTCTAAAAGCGAGGTCACACGCTGATGTTGGTAAAGAAGGCCTGGCTCTCAGTCTCCGCTCTAATTCGTCCCAGAGGTGTTCTACAGGACTGTAGAGTCCTGCCAACTTTGTCCACACCAGACTCTGTCAGCCATGTCTTTATGGACTCCTTGGCTTTGTGCACTGGTGCACAGTCATGTTGGAAGAGGAAGGGGCCTGATCCAAACTGTTCCCACAAGGTCAGTGTGTATGTTTTGGTATCCTGAAGAATTAAAAGTTCATTTCACTGGAACTAAGGAGTCAAGCCCAACTCCTGAAAAAACCCTCATCATTTGGCTGGGTGACCGATACTTTTGGTAATATAGTGTACGTGTATGTGTGTGTATATAATAAATGTTTGTCTCAAGCGATCAATACAAACTATATACACTAGTTCTATAGTTTAATATAGGCACAATAAGTCAGCGCAGTCGTCTCTCCAGACTAAATAACAGAATGTTGTCTTTTTGCTTTATTTACTTCCCGTGGTTTCATTTTCTTATTAATTGAAAAGCAGTTTAGGAAACATTAAAAGAACACATCTGGCCAATGAGTGACGTGGATGTGGTCATATGACTGAATTTTGGTTCGGTTCGGATGAGAGCAAAAAGTGTGTGTGAACAGGGGCTAAAATGCCAGAAAATGCAATGTCATTTATTGCCCTTGGTCCAGACCAAATGAACCGAACCACACTAAATCTCCTGTTTCACACACTGCATCGGTTGATTTTATTGCATGTTCTGTTTATGTTAACGCTAATGGTGTCTAGATTTATTATGGACAATCACAGCGGCTTGAAAAGCATCATTTGAGAGAGAGAGAGAAAGTGAGATGAGTAAATCTTCCGGTTGTAGAGTGTTCAATAACAGACACTAATCTCTCGGCTCGAGCACACAAACGCGTGTGTCGTTTATTGAAGCCACAACAAGAATGAAAAGACTTCCGGCTTCAACTAACTCCTAATTCTTAAAGGGAGAACAAACAGAAATGCCTTTGTACATCTGAACACAGATAGATTTAAAAGTAAATTATGTACAGTGACTACACAATGCTTTTTTCCCTTCTAGCCGGACTGTGAGCTGGGCTTCTACAGAGAGAGTAGCGGCCCGTATGAAGGACTGTGTGTCCCCTGCAGCTGCAACGGCCTGTCTGCTGAGTGCCATCCACAAACAGGAAGATGCTTGGTACACTTTTTGTAGCCCTTCCTTGTTTGCATTTTGCCCATGCACCCGTATTTCACTTAATGCCCACTAATGTTTGATGTTTGTGTAATTTGGTGCAGAACTGTCAGTTCAACAGCGCAGGTGATCACTGTGAGCGCTGTAGGGAAGGTCACTACGGCAGCGCGGTTCTGAGAACGTGTCAGATGTGTCCGTGCCCCCTCACTCACCCCTCAAACAGGTGTGTATTATCTATCTCCAGTATGTCCCTCACTTCCTTGATTTACTGCTGCCAAACTCTTCCACTGATGATCACATGTGCGCAGCTTTGCGGTGGGTTGCGTCAGACACGGAGATGAGATTGAGTGTTTGTGCACATCTGGTTACACTGGAGTTCGATGTGAAAGGTGCTCTCGTCTTATGAACCCATCTGAAATGGCTGAATTGTTATTGGTTAAAAGAGCTTCTGATTTCTGCGTCCAGATGTGCGCCAGGCTACTTTGGCGACCCTTTATCCGAGAGAGGCAGTTGTCAGCCGTGTGATTGTGACCAGGGTTACGTTTGTGATCCTCTAACAGGCGGTGAGGACTTTTATACACTTAATATACATATTATCAAATCTACAAAATATGATGTACGTTTGAACAGTTAATAAAGACTTTTATTTTGATAGGTTGTCATGAGGAGAGTCCAGACTCGGGCCAGTGCTCAGGTTTGCGATGTTGATGCAGGGCATCCTTTACACTAACAACTTTCTGCTGTTTTGAATTTTGAAAAATGATTAAATTATACATTAGATTATTTCATTGTGTTACAGACTCTGGCTTATAGGCAATTCTGGCTTTTAATTGTTATGTTCGGTTTTCCCCGCAATCACGCTCTGTCTGTTTTCCTGTCCAGCTGTTATCATTTTGCAATCACTTTCTGTATTTAAGCACCTGTTTTTGACTTCACCTTTGCCAGATTGTCAGTGTTTATTTCCTGTCGTCCAGCATATTTTGTACCTTGCTTTGCCCAAATTTTGAACCTAGCTCTTGCTCTTAAACATTTTTATATGATGCTGTCTACATATCACATTTACGCAAATATAACCACCCCCTGGTTTTTCAGACGCAAAAAACATTGCTGGTTAAATTACAACAATTTTCTCTTAAAAATACTATTCTTTATTTATTTAACAAGCCTAACTTGTGACTCGGATCTCAATGTCGTTTTACTTGAATAATAGTTTAAAAAAAGTCCCGAAAAGACCAAAGCTGAACAAAAGCTGAACTTCATACTAAATGAACTAAATATCAGAACAATATTGTTTTGCTGTGCAGCAGACAGAGCGATTTGATTGTGTTTGACTCCGGTGTTCTTCATTTTACACTGTTTTCTTTTTGCTTTTATTTGTGAATGTTCCTGACTTGGAAATATGGAAAAATATACGCGCATATTTGAAATTGGCGAATATAAGCACTCCAAAGTTTTTGAGCGTTGAACATTTGAAATAAACGGGTGCTTATATTTATGTAAATACGATAATACAGTGTCTGGAAACGATGTTCTAATATGGTATCCAACTTAGCCCTTCTGTGCAGAGGATTTATCAAAACTAATTTGTTGCAAAATATATCACATTTTGCGATATACTGTTGGAATAATCTGCACAAGTTGAAGTGTTTTACTAAAACAACCTTGTCTTTATTCAGAATGTGATGTCTGTGTGCTGAAGTTACTGTATGATCTTTATGCGATGGACGCGGAGCTGTTGACACTGAAGACTCATCTAAAAGATTTCCTCCCCTCCTCCTCGACCCTCACCCGACTGAGGAATCTTCAGGACTCCATTGCAGCTACAAAGGTCCCAAGATGGACATTCTGAGATATTTAAAGCATGAAACTTAATAACTGTATGAACACCTTGACTTTAGGTCTGGCTCCTGAAGTACACAGAGTCTATCCTTGCTCTGAAACCGAAGATCAGGGAACTAGAGTCAGACATTGAAACTCTCAAAGACGACCTATATCTTCTCAATGACAAGGTTAAGGAGAAAAATGTCCAGAGCTGCTTTTTAAAATGGACCTACAGTTTTCAAAACACTTTGCTTGTTCCAGGCGATTCAGACGTCCTGCATCGCAGCTCAGTTGTTGAAGACTCTGGATCAGACGTATCAGAGAGGGGACAACCTTCGTTCTGGAAGTGTGGATCTCCTACGAAAGATTCAGGGTGGCTAGATCTTCTGCAGCGCTCCTGCTCCGTTCTTGTCTTCTTGATGTGCACGCTCAGCGTTTCCTCTTTTCACTTGATTCCTCAGAGTTTTTGGATCAGATCAAAAGATGGAATCCGTCCAGCGGGAACACGGTGGAGGCCACAGAGATGTTGAACCAGGCCAGGTGGATGCTAGAACACATGCGCAGACTGAGCTGCAGGATTCCCAAAGGTTTGGCCAAAGAAGAGCTCAGAAAGGCCCGAGCACGTAAGTTCTAGCATGAAAAGGGTTAAATGTTTTTCTGTAGCTGGGACGTATGGATGTAACGCTCTTCGATGCTGGTTTCTGTCGTAGTTCACCACCTCACACTGATGAACCTGACCAACGGCGCGTTTTTTGCGTTTGGTCAAATTGGACAAAAACTAATGAATTCTACAGCAGATCTTCGAGATGTGCAAGAAGCCCTAGTAGACGCGGAACTCGAGGTTCTCAAGGCAAACGCAGTAAATAAACTGAACAAGGATGAGCTGAAAGATGCTCAGGTAATGTAAAGAACTGAACCTGAACTCATCGGGTCTTAAACTCTGCTCCATCAAACCTTTACCAGAAACATCTAAAGCGTCTGAAGGAAGAGCAAGGACCCATTTCAGCCAAGCTGAACATGATCAGACGGGCTCTGGAAGACATCTCGGAAATTCGAAACATGATTGATGATTTGACAAAGGTAAAAAAACATAACCGGCCAAAGATTTCAAGTGCTCATCTGTGGTCGCTGTCAGGAAATAGCTCGTCTTGCAGCGGAAACCGATGGAGCAAAAACCAGCCTGGATGCAAAACTGGACCAACTGTCCAGGGCCTCCACCAAGCAGGAAGTAGTCAGACGAGCGGAAGAGCATGCAAAGGAACTCATGAAACTGGCAGTGGACTTTCAAAAGTTTGGACTTTTCATCAGTGTGAACGATCTGTGGTCCTTTTGTTTCATAAAGTGTTAACGTTTGTGTCGTTTTAGGACCGTAACCAGCATCACAAACTCATCTGCCTTTCATGAAGCAGCTAAAGTGATCCAGACATTTGCGTCTGTTACACGTGCCATCACAGAGGCCGAAGATGCTGCTGTCCAAGCCCGAGCAGCCGCACACTGGGCTTTTGAGGTATAAGAGCAGTGATGACATCACCAACATACTTAATGTTGAGATGTGCTCGTCTGAGTAGCTGTATTAATTAGATTATTGGATAATTACCAACAGAATACAGTTTCAATTTTTTTTCAGACTAATAGGTGCACCTAACCTGTTTTTAACTATGGTGTGTCAATCAATACAGCGTTGTAAATCCAACACAATACTTTTGTAAATAATAAAAACACTATTATGCAGTAAATAACAAAAGTGGAAGGGAACCATAATTATACACTATGCTGTGGGGAAACTACAGAATAGCCACTGTAAAAGCATTACTGGGGTTTTTCACAAGTACATGTTTTGCAGTGTAAATTCAGGCAACAGAAACTAAAACACTATATATAAAACAAGTGGTGATACACATTAAAAGCAGTATCACACAGATACACTAAAAGGGTCTCGTTGGATCCAAGTAAAAATGTTGCGTCAACCTGCTACACCTAATCACTTTACTTTGGATCAACTTAACATTTTAACTTTGAAAGGAATTAACTATCCACTACTTAGCTAATGCAAAAACATTTTAAAAAGTTTTTAAGTTTAAGGAAATCTCAAATAATACTTTTTCTTAATGTTTTCTCTTCAGTGTGTGTGTTGAAAAACAGACCACCGCCCTAATATATGCATATATTCGCGTCCTTTATTGATTGGAGCTTGTGTACTAACAAGTTGAATTTAAATAATAATAATAATGTGTTTTATAACAGCATCTAACATTATATCATAAAATCTGAACAGAAACTCATGTGTCTAGACCACTGAAATGTAATGAGGTGGAACAATAACTTATTCAAATAAGTTGCCTTATAAAGAGACTCCAAACAGTGGAAAATCTGCTCTAATGGTCCATTTAACAGACAGGCAGTAACAGCGCCTCCCGTCTTAGGAATGGCAAGCAGGTAGAAATGCAGCCGAGTCTGTGCTCACATAACAAGACACATTGATGGTTGTTTACATAATTATCTTATTTAAACATTTATTGTCTCTTTTTAACACAGATTGCTTCAATTGCTCCTTCTTACAACAAAACAAGATCATGTAAACGTGTTTATGATTTATTTTAAAGTTTAAAAGAGTTAAAAGAAAAGTTGCGTTTGGCCAATCCAAGAAACAAGGTCTTCTCTTCTCATCACCATATCTGGCTCCAAACCACATTTTTACTTTACTTCAAGAAAGTTTTTACAGTACACTACAAGACTTACTTTTAATCTAAATCAAAGCAAGCATTTTACATTACACTGATGGCTAGGCATAAAATGAAATGTTTTGAGTTAGATCAAGTATAAAATCTTATTTAGAGTAATGACACGCCTTGTATTTTTGTAATAAAGCACTACTTTATTTTGTTACACTCATCCATTATTAACATCTAGAATGTTCAAGGAGAAGATCTCAAAGGAAAAGCCGAGAATCTCAAAGATCTTGGTGACTCTCTGCTGAAGAAAGCCAGGAACGCAGCAATGGAGCTACAAGGTCTGTCCCGGTTCTTTCCTTTATTCTACATCTTAAGGAGAAACCCACCTAAAGAATCCGTCTTTATTTGTAACGCTGCTGTGTCGGGACAGACGTGGACACTGAAAAAGGAAAATGAGCAAAATAAACCAATGTTTTCCACAGATGTCACGAAGAAACTTGAGGCGTCCAGCGACAAGATCCAACAAGCAGGAAACAAACACAATCAGTTGACTAACAACGTGAGCAATGTGTCGGGGAAGCTGAACGACATTAAACAAGGTGAAACAAATGAAACACACACACACACACACAAAACACACATTTTTTGGATAAAAATTATTTTTTTTTATTTAAATATTTTTTAAAATTGTATTTATATAATGGTATAGACAGCACTATAGAATAAAAAACAAAACACAAATGATTCCACACTGTTGTGTTTGTTCTCTGATAAGATGAGACTCGGAACCTCATCAATCAAACCAAGCAAACAGCGCGTGAGGTCAACACCACCGCCACCGAAGCCTTGAGCCGACTACAGAACATCAGTGAAGATCTCAACAAAACCAGACCTTCCTCCGACCATTTAAGCTTGGCCACGATACTCAATGACGTCAACAAGACACGTGAGTCTTCATCACATCCTCCTGCTCGTCTTCATTTCTTCCAGAGGAATATTTCATCGACATGATGTCTTGTATTAATGGCCATCTAAAGTGGAAGAACTCGATGACACCTTTCCTTCACTGGTGGAAAAACTGAAAGAAGTGGAAAACTGTAGTGAAAACCTGCCCGTTCCAACCAACATGTCGAACAGCATCCAAAGAATCAAAGATCTGATTGAAAAGAGTAGAGACCTTGCTAACCGAGTGAGTGTGTATATAGTATATATATATATATGCCTGATGTGCTAAGTATACACTAATTATATTAACACATCTTTTATTTATAGATTAGGGGTCCAATTTTGTTCTCTGGCGATGCTCATGTTGAACTCCGACCTCCCAAAGACCTGGAGGATCTTCGAGTCTTCACCGCGTTTAATTTAACTCTGCATCGACCGAAAGACGAAACCCGAGGAGATGGAAAACGAAGACGGCAACTGAAAGATGAAGAAGAAAATCTGTTTGTCTTGTATCTCGGCAATAAAATTGTAAGAATATATATATATTTTTTTTTTAAATGATCGCTGGCATTGTTATTAATTGTATTATTTGACATTTTTAAGAATCACAGTAGTGTTTCTGAATACATTTTAAATAATGTATTTATAGTGGTAGTTTAATAGATAATATTTTCAAACATGTTTAGTTTAAAAAATATATTTTTACGACATTTAACCCATTTTTTTTTAACCGTCTTTTTCAGTGCTCATGTTGGTTGTAACAAGCAGAGGGCGCTGTTGGGATTATATACAAGAAATTTTTACCCTTGCCAAACCCCAAATTACATTTTGACAAAAAACAAAACGAATTCCCAGCCTTATTGTCATCGTTCAAAAAATCTATAGCTATTTATTTATTCTAATCATGACTTTCCTGAGATTTTAAGTTCCCAGTAGAGCAATTTACATTGCCAAAGGTCACAGGTTCTATTCCTAGTAAGATGTACAGTTGAAGTCTTTAACAGTATGTAACATAAACATAAGGTCCAGATTGTTCATTTTTACAGTATTTTTTCTCTGCCGACCAACAGACAATAAAAGATTATATTGGACTGGTTGTGAGGAATGGAATCCTGTTTTGCATCTACAAACTGGGAGGCATCGTCCATGAAATTGAGACCATTGAGATCAGCAAATCCAGCAACAATAACAGCTTCATGGACCGAGTGGATTTCCGCAGGTAAATGGCATGTTCTCAAATGTATGCTGTTTTTCTTTCAGTGAGGATTTTGTATAAAGGACTTTTTGGTATTTGTTGCTTTGTCAGAGTTTATCAAGATGCGCAAGTTACATACACAAAGTTTTTTACTTCGTCTGAACCCGTTGAGCTGCCGCCCCGAATCAATCAGCCTGAATCGATGAGCGGATTATTGGATCTGGATCCCAGCGAGGTGGTCTTCTACGTGGGAGGATACCCGAGTGATTTTATGGTAAAATAATATCCATAAAAAAAAAAAAACATTTCAGTAAATTAAAACTGTACTTTTTTTGTGTGTTGAGCCTCCGGAGGAGCTTAGATATCCCGGATTCCAGGGCTGCATTGAGTTTTCCACGCTCAACAATCACATACTCGGCTTGTACAACTTTAAAAGCGCCGCCAACGTCACAAAAGCAGACAAGTGCAAAAGGTGCGGCTTTTACTTTCTTTGATGGAGGAATCTGATGGAATATTTTCATGTATTTTATTTCCCAACATTTCCTAGGGGAAGAGTTCGTACTGTAGGATATTATCTAGATGGCACCGGCTATGGGAAGATAGAAGTGTCGAGCAAGAACTCTTACATTAAGTTTCAACTAAACAGCCATCAAACAGACGCAGTACTTCTGCTCATGGAAAACAAGGTATGTGAGTGTTTGCAGATGTGTTCTGACAAACTGTGTGGTTCTTCTCTGCATGTGTGTGTGTGTGTGTCATGTGTACGTAATGAACGGCGACCTTGAGGGTCTCGAAAGGCGCCATAGAAACAAAAGGAATGATGATAAATTATTATTATTATTATTATTACTATTATTAACAATGAAGATGCTAAGATTTAATATGAAGACTTACTAAATTGTCATTATTAAATTGTCAAAATGATGAAATGTATTTTGGATTTGCTTTAAAATACAAAGTTGACTGCTTGATCTGACCATTTTTACACACCTTTTTTTACATGGGACTTTCAGGACTCATTCTTCAGCGTTACAATAGAAGAAGGATTTGTTGTTTTGCGGGGGGCAAACAATGAACAAATGTTCTTCAATAAGACAGAATTAAAGGTTTTTCCACATGAAGTAAGTACCGGTTTACTCTGTTTTGGAACATTTTATTCAATGTCATTTTTTTTTTTTTTTTTTTTCAAATACGTTTTGTTGTTCTTCTTTTAGAACAACATCCAACTTATAATGATTCTAAATGAAAAAATGATTGCAATAGACTTCACGGAGAAGCTGGTGAAGGTTTTTCCCGGCTATGTGAAAGGCCTCTACGAGGAAGCATATATCGGGGGTCTTCCTGATTCAATTCGCAAAAAGTACTTCCAATCTTTTTTAACTTTATTTGTTTTTTAAATGAGTGAGTTTTGCAGCTAAACAGAGAGAAAATTGAAACATCATTGACAAACTCATCCAGTGTCAGGATTTCAAGCAGAACCAATTCAAGATAGAAAAGGTCTTTCAGGATAGAGAAGGGCTTTTTGGTATTAAAATATTAAAACAATCAGCCACGAGTGGCAACCATAACAGCCAAAAATGCAATTTCTAAAACCAAACGTTTCTAAAACTTAACCTCTGCATTCAATAATCTTCAAAAATGAATAATACGTAATGGGAAAAAAATCTCAAACAAAATCAAAGAAGGGTGTAACATGAAAGGCATTGCCGTGACATACTAGGTTCTGAAATGACAGTCAATACAATAATAAATGAAAAAGATTGTACAAAAGTAAAATATTCTCATTTACGTATTTATTTACCGGTATGTTAAATTAATTTTTAAAAAGTCAGTTGATTTTGGCCCAACTTTTATCTTCAGATATAAGCAGACTCTTCCTCCGCTGAGAGGCTGCATCGACACTCTTCAGGTGGACCGCACGGTTAAATTTGTGGAGGAAGTTGGAATTGTGCAAGGTTGCCTCAATCCTTTGCTGGTACGGTGGATTGGACAGAGTTCCTGTACACTGGCTCGGTTTCTGTGGCTTTCATTCATATGTTTCATTGGTGTTTTAATGTGCCGTAGGGTGTCCGTGAAGCTGAAATGAGATCGATGGCTTCTCTATCTGTTCCACCGGTGATGAAAGAGACGGACTCTGGGACAATGGTTTCACTGGCGTTTAAAGCTTCCCACTCTGCTTCCAGCGCTGTCATATTACTGAACGGTGGCTTGGTCAGTCGCTAAAGAATCTAAATACAGTAGATATACAGTATACTTATTAATCCGCCCACTGTTTTGTTAGAGGCGCTCAAACTTCTTTTAAGAAAGAGCTGATGTCATTATGTTGAAATTTTTAGCACTACAGTACATTGAAATTCCAAAATACATGAAAGGTATAAATTACTGTAAATGTGGTAACAGAAATTAATCTGTTGAATTTTTGGCAGTGGGTTTCTCTGCATGCATTTACATGCGTACCGCTCTACCAGGAATTACGTTTATTATTTCTTTACAGCAAAACACGTTTCAGCTGGTTCTGAATGATGACTATGTCATTATGAGTGATAATAAAGTTGCATTAAGGTCCAGAAACAGATGTGAAACTGGAGAATGGCACTATGTGACTGCCCGGGCGAACAGCAGCAGGTGAAGGACCCAGGGTAGACAACATGAGAGATGGACTCAAACTTCCTGCTGCTTAAAAATGTAATCTTGCACATTTTAGCATCCATCTAAACGTGGACAACACTGAGGGCGTGAATTCGGTGTCAGTGCCCAGACTCGGCGGCGCTGAAGAAACTCTGCGCTTGGGTGGAGGTTTATTTCAAGGCTGCTTGCGAAATTTATATATGAGAAGGTTTGGTCAATTATTAGATTTTTTTTCGAACAATTAATCGTAAATAATGACTGATTTTATGTGGCTTCAGTCTCCAGAATGACTACATCCCGTCAGATTTCAGCGGTTTTAATCAGACTGGAACTGTTTTCCTGGGATTCTGCAGAACAGTTGCTCAGAACAGCAAAAAACATGCCAGACATGTACTGAAAGCCAATCTGGTATGTAGCGGCGTGTTAATGTACATGCATTTACTATTGTTTCCATTGTGGCTTTATCGTGTACTTATGTTTCTTTTCCAGGAAAGATCAGGCAACTTGAAGAGCACAAAATCCGTCAAACACTCGTACGAGCTTGATTCCTCCAGCCTGCTGCAGTTTAGAATGACTCCAGAGATGAAGCGTGATCGGTAAACGTCACTGGAGACGCTGTTCCACTCACGTAGCTTCTGTCTCTGGGTCTTGATTAATTTCCACTGCTTTTTTCTCTGCTCTTATAGGCTGCATATTTCCTTGGATGTTCGAACTCAATCGTCTGATGGACTGATACTCCAAATTACAGATGAAACTGGTGTTCCTGTTGTAATCTTGTCCTTGACCAATGGAAAAGTTCAATTCTCTGTTGAGCCGGAAGAAATCACTTGCTCTGGGACCATCAGTGACGGGACCTGGCACCGTGTATGTGACAAACACTTGTGCGGTAAAACACACATAAATCACACATCTTTTCTTATACGTTTCTGCACAGATCAAGTTCAGTATGGACCGGGGCGTCTTTCGTTTAACCGTGGACGGTGTCCGAGAACTTGATGGACGACTGGCACACGGTCTCCAGTCACCAGTCTTTGTGGAACGAGGAGAACTTGATGCACGTGAAGTATAAAAGAATGCTGAATTATGCTGTGCTCATGTTCTTCGTGTTCTCAGGGCAAAGATCAACAGAGCAGTATAAACGGATGCATTCGTGACCTCAGGTTTTCCAAAGGTCTCAGTGTAGAACCAGACATCCGCCTGGGTGTCACTGGCTGCTTCAAAGGTTTCACAGAAAAGGGGGCTTATTTTGGAGGAGATGGAGGATACGTGGTCCTAGGTATGGCTCTGTAATTTACACATGCCTTAATGATGTGTAATATCCACTTGAGGTGTTTTATTTTTTGAAGCCGCAATTGCTGATGCCAGCTGTATTTCCTTTAGCTAAATAAACACATTTTTCCCTAACAGAAAACTTTCCAGTCTCTGGTTGGCTTTTTAATCTGGCTTTCGAGTTTAGGCCCAGACATGCGACTGGCCTTCTGCTTCAATCAGTAGGTCACTACGAACGGTCCTTTGCGGTTTTCCTAAAGAAGGGGAAGGTGAAGATTTTTGTAGAACGTGGTGTTTGTCTTATGGAAGGATTTTTCTAGAACTTGGTGCTTGACTTATGGAAGGATTTTGGGTCTGTAGATTGTCGTGCAGGTACAAGATGGGAAACATCACTACGGCACCACCGTGACGCCAGCTCAACCCCTCGTTGGCCGTTTTCATTATTTGTCAGGTACCACATGACTTGTTTTGAAAGGTTGATTACTTATGTGCATTTTTTTTACATGTTTGTATTTTTCAGTTTTTGTACAACCTAAAACAATAGAATTAAAAGTGGATGAGATGATCTCACGAGTCAGAGGACCACCTGCGTTTCATCCTCCAACCCGAGAAACAATTTACATTGGTGGTATTTCAGGTATTGTCCTAATAAAAATTACAAGTCAGCACGTTAACTGTTCTTTGAAGTTGAGTCGTGTGTAGCACACAGAATTAGCATCACTTTCTTGTTGTGATGCAGGCACAAGCTCCAGAGACGGGACTGTGAAGACGTCTTATAAGGGCTGTTTGCGCAATTTTCGAATAAATCAAACTCTTCTGCCTTTTGAGAAGGTGAACACTGTTGTCGGCCTCATAAACACGGCAGGATGTCCCACCCATTAACAAAGTGCAGTCTGTGTCATGTGTTTGTTTTGGAATGAAACATGTTTCAGATGTCAAATTAAAATTCAAGCCAGTGAAATGTCTGAATTTGTGTCAACTGGTGTTGCATTTCGTTCTGCTACTGTCACATTATCTTAGATTAGATTAAACTTTATTGTCCAAGATACGTGTACAGATACAATAAAATGCAGTTAGCATCTAACCGGAAGTGCATATGGGGTATATTTACAGTTCTGAAATAAATATNTTCATGCCAGTGAAATGTCTGAATTGGTGTCAACTGGTGTTGCATTTCGTGCTGCTACTGTCACATTATCTTAGATTAGATTAAACTTTATTGTCCAAGATACGTGTACAGATACAATAAAATGCAGTTAGCATCTAACCGGAAGTGCATATGGGGTATATTTACAGTTCTGAAATAAATATTGGATATAAAGTACATAGAAATGTACAGGTGCCGTGAAAATATACAGTGATGAGTAGTTATATACAGATGAAATGTACAGGGTCTGCAATTAAATGTGCAAGACGATTTAACAGTGCAAGTCTGAAATCTTGACCTTTTGTGTGAATTTACCACTATAATGGTGGACCTGCTTAACACCGATTTGATATCAAATGTTTGATTTCTAACTAAAGTTTAATCATCAAAATGAGATCCAACTTACAATGCGTGGATGCAGTGCGTTAAAGTCTGTGACTCGTCATCGCTATCTCGTAAACGCTGCTAACATTTACGCATCCACCGTCTTCTGTGTTAAACCGCGTAGCGTGGAGTTTTATTTTACTCATTCTTCCCATTCATCGTTTTTTTCCGTTTCATGTTTGTTTTGGTTCTCGTTACGCTGACGTCATCTCGCGCGCGCGCCGTGCTCGCAAGGGTTAATTAAGCGTCGTGTCGTTTCCTGGTCGGAGGTTTTGGGTGTGTTGCTATGAAAAGGAACCTGCTTAGCTTCGGCTTCAGTCCACAATCCGATTGATCGCCATTATTATAACTTCGGCGGCACGAGACGAGAGTAGGAAGCGGACGCGACACAAGCACGTGACCTGGCGGCGGACGTACCTTTAATATTACGTAACGCGGAAGACGCGCGGCTCAGCGGAGGCCGTCGGTCGGAGCTTCATTTCCCTGTGCGGCCTGATGGACGTAGCCACTGCGGATCTGAACTCGGCTTAGCGGCGCAGATCGGGAAGAGAAGAGAAGGGGAGAATTGATTCGCGTCGAGGATCTGCCACTGCTCAGCGTGTGTTCGGGTTCTGCGAGAGGATGGCGGGCCCGGATCCACCGCAGCATCAGCATCAGCCTGAGGAGGAGAAAGCCGAGCAGATAGATGATGCTGAACTCGCCTTCCAGGGCATCAACATGCTGCTCAATAACGGCTTCAAAGAAAGCGACGAGCTGTTTAGGAGATACCGGTGAGTTTATTCTGTTTACACTGTGTGTGTGTGTGTGTGTGTGTGTGTGTGTGTGTGTGTGTGTGTGTGTGTGTGTGTGTGTGTGTGTGTGTGTGTGTGTGTGTGTGTGTG
>SOMO01000325.1:91720-107379 GCA_028128575.1 Paedocypris carbunculus
ATCACACAAATTCATATGTGACTACAGAGTCTAAAGATGCTGAGAGTGTCTGCTCTTCATGGCTGGGAAACAAGCAAACCGCAAAATATAACTACTGCTTATTACAAGAGAGGCTTGGGTCTCAAATTCAGTTTCTTCTTACATATCTGCATTGAGAGTTCTGCTCTAGCATATCTGCTATATTCTTGGCAAACTTAGTCTGATTTGTTTTTTAATAGGATACAGCTGGACAGGAGCGGTATAGGACCATCACCACTGCTTACTATAGAGGAGCCATGGGCTTCATCTTGATGTACGACATCACAAACGAAGAATCCTTTAATGCCGTCCAGGACTGGTAAGACCTGCTTCACCTTTCTTTCCAGAGTTTTCCTAGGAAAGTTCTAGAATGCCCTAAATATCATTTATCATCTTTCAGGGCAACACAGATAAAAACCTACTCTTGGGATAATGCTCAGGTCATATTAGTAGGAAACAAGTGTGACATGGATGAGGAGAGGGTGGTGCCTTTTGAAAAAGGAAAACACTTAGCCGACCAGTTAGGTACGTGAAGGCACGTGTGGAGGGTGCTGTGGTCCATGAGCGATGAGTGACACTTCTCTTCTTTCTCGCAGGATTCGAATATTACGAAGCCAGTGCCAAGGAGAACATCAACGTCAGACAAGTGTTCGAGCGTCTGGTCGACATTATCTGCGTGAAGATGTCAGAGAGAGTCGACGTGGATCCTTCCGTGATCCCCAGTGCCAAAACCACTAGGCTGACGGACAAACCTCCTCAGCTGCCTCAGAACTGCTGCTGATCGCCGGTCCTTCGCCAAGCGGGCAGAGATCGTGATGTTGTTCGGTTTGATGTTCAAGTGAATGGCGGCTGAAACTGTCAGACATTTAAAATAGTTTGCTAATAATCAATTTATGATATTCCGTAGTCCACGAATGAGGCTAGACACAGGGACCTGAGCAAAGCACAAATCTTGGCTCTCAGAACTTTAGTGTTCACTGCCAAAAAAAAAAAATACTGTTAGACACAATCAATTGTGGCACAATCTTGCAAATCATGACTGTATACATATATAGGTGTAGTTTATTAGTACTGAAGTTGTGAAGTTGTTTGTGTGTGTTGTAATAAAAGGCACAGAATAACAAAAAACTCAGATAGTTATCAAATGGCCATTATTGGAGATTTATGCAGAACCACAACTCTGAGTTCAGGCTTGAGTGATTTGTAGTTCACCGCCTGAAACGAGACGAGATGCACACTGTATGTTGGGATCCATCAAACTGCTGGAACAGTACGTTTTTGAGCGTATGAGCTCTTGTTTAAGCCATCATTGTGTTGAGGATGAGTGACGTGGAATCTTGATATATAAACACACACACACACACATAATGCACAACACACAAATAATGAGATTAAACCACGTCAACAGAAACCAAACGTACAAAACAGGCCATTTTCATATTCTATTGTCAGGTGACGTTCTCTTTGTTAGGAAAAAAGAAAAACAATACATTATGTGTGTAAAATGAATATCTATATTGTGCGCTTGTGCCAGGATGTCTTTACATTCCAGGAAACTGTAGCAAATCCCAGAGAACTTGTGTATCTTTGTATTTTTATCAGGTAATATGCGTATAGACTGTGGTATCAAAATAACCCAAATGAGATTTTTTTATTGTTGAAATGTTTTGAGCTTTATTCCCAAGTAGATATTTATTTTTATGCTGAATATATAGATGTATGTTTGCTCCACGTGTTTTTTTTTGTAGGCATTTTACACTTGGGACTAAAGTGATTGTGCAGTTGTGAATGTTATTTTAGATGCAATTTGTAACAATAAAGGCACAAACACAACTTAATGATGGATTTACTTGAACTATCGTTTTTTGTACTTGCATGCGTTAGATCAGCTGTGCAAATGTCTGCTATCTGAGCTGCATAAATCTGTATGTAAACAAATAAAAAGCACGTTACAATACGTGTGATTTGAGGCGTTAACTAAAATAAGTAAAAACACTAAAGTTGAAAAAACTGTACAAATGTGCTCTTTATTAAACATGATTGCAAAGTCATGATGTGACCTTACGTAAATCACGTAAATCTTTCATAGCTGAACATTTTTATACATGAGAAGCAATAATTTCTATTATGAAGTGCCCACTTTATAATTGTTTCAAATGCTGATTAAAAGACAATTTGGAGATTTAAACTACACGTAATCATCTGCTCCAAAACTCAACACTCGACTAAGATTCGTCGAGGGGCTGAAGTTGGACCAATCACGTAAGACATTGATGCTGCGCTGATTTAATCCACCAATCGGATTTCCGTGTGTTGCGTGACACGACAGCGATTGTAATCCGGTGTAAGAACGGCAGGTGAGTGATTTCGTATTAGTGTTTTAACTGTTTCCTCTCTGTGATACTTCTGTCTAATTAAAGGAATTGAGATTTAGCGTTTATGTGCAGTATACTGACTAGGTTTGAGAGGTATCAGTCATTCGGATTTCGAGACAGGTGTTTTGACAGGTGCGCGTGCGCCGTGTCTGTCACAATGGATCAGCCGAACCGAACGAAGTCTCCAGTGGGTGAAGAGCCGCGAACAGAGCCGCCGATGATCAAATCACCCAACGACCCGAAAACATACCGGTAACTTCAAGTTTGAGAATGTGTGTGTGACACAACAAACAAACAAGCATATTTATGGGTGTACTGTGGTAATAATCTAAAAATCGAATCTTTTTTAGCTACATTGAGCTTGGTAACGGACTCCAAGCACTGCTCATATCTGACCTCACACGGGCGGAGAGTTGCCGAGAGGAAGAGGAAGACTCTGGTGGCGTATCTTCTGAGGGAGAGGAAGGTGACACTGAAGAAGATGAGGAGCTCATCAACACTACAAGTGAGAGGAACAACTCTCGCTCAGAGAAGCAGGTGACAGGTCATCTTGTGTCGAGGAACATAAACATATACATGTTGATGTTATGGCTGGACGGCCCTTCTTTAAACAAATGCAAAAACACACACACACACACACACACACACACACACACACACACACACACACGTCTTCAGACGTTGTGTGTAATGATACGTAACTGCTGGTCTCAGTCAGCCGCTGCCCTCTGCATCCGTGTGGGAAGCTTCAGTGATCCACTGGATTTACCCGGTCTTGCTCATTTTCTGGAGCACAGTAAGTTTATTGCCAACTTCTTATTATTTTATTGTCAACTACTTATATTATTATTTTTAACTTTTGCATGTACTCATGACTGTGTCATCTTCTTGGCTTTTCCAGTGGTGTTCATGGGAAGTGAGAAGTACCCGGAGGAGAACGGCTTTGATGCTTTTTTGAAAAAGCACGGTGGAAGCGACAATGCGTCCACAGACTGCGAGCGCACTATCTTTCAGTTTGACATTCAGAGGAAACACTTCCATGAAGCCTTGGATAGGTGAGTGACGTTATTTGTGTTTTACAGCTGTACACAGTATATATACGTATATAAATACATATTTAAAAAAAAAAACAATGTTTTAAAATTGTGTACAATTTGATTTAGCTTTTTTTTTTTTTAGTATAACGTTAAATAGCTTTTTAGATCAATTTTGTTTAAAACACAAATGAATATGTAAAATTTTGAAAATTACTATTGGTATGCAGTAAACTGCAAAACAATACTTATAGTAAAACTATACAGTATCTGCATAATACGAATGAAACTGTCTTGAAGCAAATGCATATTTATAAGATGATTACAGTTGTGTTCAAAATTATTCAACCCTTATGAACTTTGTGATCTTTTGCCACATTTCAAGTTTCAAACATAAAGATAAAAAGACATTTTTTTGTGAAGAATCAGCAACAAGTGGGACACAATCATGAAATGGAATGAAATATTTTAGATATTTCAATCTTTTTTAACAAATAAATAACAGAAAACGTGGGCGTTGGTTCCTATTTTGCAGGTGGGCTCAGTTTTTCATCGGACCCCTAATGATTCCTGATGCGGTTGACCGGGAGGTCGAGGCGGTGGACAGTGGTCAGTATATATCGCTCATGAAGGACCAACAATAGCAAGGCTAGTTATTAATAAAGCACAGCTCAATTGTTTGTCTTGAGCAGAATTTCAACTCGCCCGACCTTCAGACTCTCATCGCAAAGAGATGCTGTTCGGGAGCTTGGCCAAACCCAACCACCCGATGGGCAAGTTCTTCTGGGGTCGGTTCCTGCGCATACAGCAGTAGACATTGATAGAGTCTGGGAAGCAGTAGAATTTGAGTCTTGTCTCATACGCATTGTTCAGAGAGTCTTTTTAATACATTAATTTAATATTCAAATTTTTACAAATTTTTAACAAACATCCTACACAAGCCTAAGAACAAAATGCACTTAACAGTTGTCAATGTAATCAAACAGTATTCAAATGTAACCTTTTACAAACACATTTATACAAATCATGAATGACATATTTCGCACACCAAATTAGTATCAAACGACTCAATATTACAAAAAGCCAACTAACCTGAGCGACAGAATCCATTGTTTCAGTTTCTCCCCATTTATCCTGAAACCTTTGCACCTTAAAAAACAAATGTTATGTCCATATCTATTTGCTAAATAATATATAAATTCCGACTCATTTGGATTCCAAGAAAACTCAGCATCTGTTTTAATGACGTTTGTATTTTCTTCTTTAACAGCATTTCATTGACCAAGTAGCATGAAATCCTACGCCCTCTATAGGCAACTACCAGTATTACTTAATACATCACAGAGATTTAATGTTAGAACAGGCGTACCATCGACTTTATGGGCCAACTTGGTGCCCGCGGGCACAGTGTCGGCGACCCCTGCGGTAAGAGGTCACTGCTCCACCTAGTGGATCAATGCACCATTGCAAACAGATTCTAGGGGCGTTGATCATGTAGAGATACGTTTGGCCCTTTTCCATTTTCAGCCAGTGAATTGAAATGCTATATCTGTGGGGTACAAGTCTGCTGTAAACGAAATATTTTCTTTTCCCAGGAAATGCTCAGACACTTAAACACGAGCCAAAGAAGAAGAATCTTAACACATATAAGCATCTGAGAGACTTCTGGAGAAGATACTACTCGGCTCATTACATGACGCTCGCTGTGCAGTCCAGAGGTGCTGAGAATACATCATTGATCAGTTAACACACCTTGGTCATATTTAGCTCTTTATCTCGACAGAAACACTGGACACGCTGGAAGAATGGGTCAGAGAAATCTTTACCAGCATCCCAAACAAGTAAGTTCTGTGAACACCGGGCAAAGATTTAACCTCATTTGTGCTGGTTTTGGTCACTGTCACAGTGGACATCCACCAGCAGACTTTTCTGACCTTCAAGATCCGTTCGATACAGCCGAGTTCAACAGGATTTACAGAGGTATCATATTAAGCTTGCAAATATTATTGTAATAATTCATTCCAAATGTTTTGAATGCGTATTATTAACTAAGCATTACACAGCACATAACATTAAACAGGGTTAAGAATATACTAAACAATGCTTGAAAGCACACGCGTGTCTTAGGCGTGACCGGTAATAGCGTGAAAACCAGTGAGTTGTCACGATGTGAGTTTTGCAATGTCGGAGATGCTGTTACACATTTTTATACATAGTATAACAGTATTACACATTTGTTTTTTTTTTTTTACAACCTTTAAAGACGTCACAGAGACGTTGCTAATTGAACGCAGAAAGTGTACAAAGCTACGATGTCTGTGTAGTGTCTTTAAGAGCTTCACGCAGTGCTGTTTCTGCTTTTTTTATTTTTTACCAAAGACTTTTGTTAACATTTGTTTCATGCGACTAACAAGAGGGAGAGTAAGAGTGTGTGTGTGCGCGCGTGTATGTCTCTCTCTGCCTCTCTCTGTCTCCCTCTCTCTCTCTCCGTCTATCTCTCTTTTCGAATACACTCCCGGGCTACTAATTTTAAAACATGTACACTATTAAGTGGCAGATNGTGTGTTTTAATGGGCCGCGGGACACTTTGATTTGGACAATTTGGGCCCCGAGGTCAAAAAGGTTGAGAACCCCTGCTGTATATGATATTAAAGCTAAATGTTTTGAAGTGTGTCTAGATAGGTGTGAGTCATTTTAAAGTGGCAGTGGCTCTAACGGCTCCGTGTGCGTTTCTAGTGGTGCCGGTGAAGAAGGTCCACGCAGTGACTCTCAGCTGGGCTCTTCCTCCGCAGGGCAGATATTACAGGTCAGTAACACACGCTGACGGCCGAGTTCTGCTGAAGACTGATGTGATGATGTGTTGAATGTGGTTGGTTGTAGAGTGAAGCCGCTGCATTATGTGTCCTGGCTGGTGGGTCATGAAGGAGCCGGCAGCGTCCTGTCTTTACTGAGACGGAAGTGAGTGAGAGAGTGAGAGAGTTCCAGGCGGAAGCGTCGACGTGATGCTTGACCGTGTGCAGGTGCTGGGCTCTGGCTCTCTGCGGAGGAAACAGTGAGAGCGGCTTCCAGCAGAACTCCACATACTCCATCTTCAGCATTTCAGTCACTCTGACTGACGAGGGCCTTCAGAACGTCTTCCAGGTCAGAAATAAAACTCATTCTCTCCAGTGTGACTTTGCCTCCGGGGAAATGATGGATTTAATAACCACAGAGAGTAATGATTCTGTTTCAGGTCCTTCATATTGTCTTCCAATATTTAAGGATGCTTCAGTCTGTCGGACCTCAGCAGAGGTATTGTACAGAGGACAAATTAAATAAATAGATGTAATATTATTAATTAATAATTAATGTAAAGTTATTATTAGTTATTGCATGTAAATTGCATAACTAATAATAACAACAACAGCAACATATTAAGGCACACAAGGCATTTTTAATTAAATTAAATTAAATTAAATTCTAAAAGAACACTAATTGATCCTTTCATCTGGCCTGTGATTTTTGATTTTTTTTTTTTTTTTTTTTTTTTTTTTTTTTTAAGGATCTACGAAGAAATCCAGAAGATTGAAGCCAACGAGTTTCACTTTCAGGAACAGGTGCTTTGTTCTTACATATACAAAATAGAAGTGCAAAAAGGTAATTTCTCTTTTAAAGTAAAGCAAAAACATTTTGTTTTTGGAACAGACAGACCCAATTGAGTTTGTCACAAACATTTCCGAGAACATGCAACTTTTCCCCCGAGCGGACTTCCTGTGTGGAGACCAGCTGATGTTCCACTACGACCCACAGGCGCGTCTCCGTCTCTCTGCTTCTTGTTTGATTTGTTTTGGTTGTTTTACAGGTTCAAAAGTCATTCAAACTTCTTAGTTATTGGCTAAACAGGAAAGGAATTGTTTATTATTTCCGAGCATGTAATTAGGACAGTGTTTGAACGTTTCGTGAACAGAATATAATTGAGAATGTGTCAATACATTTGCTTTTGAATTGTAAAATGTTTCTAAAAAATATATTTGCTTTTCGAAAGAAAGATTTATATTATTCTGTTTAACGTGGTTGAAGGTCATCTCTACAGCGCTGGCACGCTTGACCCCAAACACGGCCAACATTATTCTGCTGTCCCCCCGACACGAGGGTCTCTGCTCCCTGGAAGAGAAGTGGTTTGGAACGCAGTACAGCGCTGAAGGTGATCCAACAAAAATCAAGTGGTTGGCAAATTGTTCCAGATATCTAAAATGGCTTAGACCAGCGTCTTATTTTTAAATGGTTAAAACATAATCATCATCACAAAATATGATTATTATTTTTTTACAGATATTCCACAGGAATACCAAGATCTGTGGGCGAGTGACTTTTCACTCCATGCTGACCTTCACCTTCCAGAAGAGAACACATTTATAGGTTAGTTGCACAGAATCATTTAAGGAGTGTTTTATCAATGAGAAACTGACAAAAAGTCCTAATAATTAATTCACAGATCATTTTATGTATGCTTTTAAATGCTGTTGTTTTGCCTTTACAGCTACAGATTTCCTTCTGAAAACCTCAGACTGTCCAGGCACGAATTTTCCGGTTAAAATATTAGAGAATGAGAAGAGTCGCCTGTGGTTCAGAAAAGACGAGAAGTTCAAGATACCCAAAGGTTTTAATCTGATGGATTTATACAATGATGTGCATAATTAGCTAATTAATAGCTTTTAGCGTAGTAAAATATTAATGCTAGAATTTAAAGTCTTGGTTTTATGGTTATGCAGCGTTTGCACGTTTCCAGCTGCTCACGCCATTCGTACATGAAACTCCTAAGAAGTGAGCCTTCTCTTTTCTGCACCTACTTTACATTCTTTAGAGTTTGATTATAGTGTCTTAACAATTTTAGTAGAATTTTGTTTTTATTTATAGTAAAAATTCCGTTTTATTAGTTGTTTCATTCTAGGAAAATAGTTCTGATTATTTTGATAAAACTCTCAAGCCAAAAACTTTGTGCCTGGTCGCTTAGTTCTAGATTGTCTGTGTTTTTAAAGATTCTGTATTTAAAGATTTAAATTGATTCTGATTTTGAATTTTACTTTTCAGTCTGGTCCTGTTTGATTTGTTTGTGAACATTCTGGCTCATAATCTGGCGGAGCCGGCGTACGGTGCAGATGTGGCACAGCTGGAATATAAATTCATTCCTGGAGATCACGGCCTGTTCATTAAACTGAAGGGATTCAATCATAAATTGCCAGTGAGTGTTTATGTGTGGGGCATGTCCTCCTCGTTTCCTCGGGGGCTCCTAAAGAAGTGTAATCTAGAAAAATGCCTGTGAGTGTAAGTGTGTGTCCTGCTCTGTGATTGGTTGGCCAGTGTGTGTGTCCTGCCTTCAGACTTAGAGTTGCTGCGATTGGCTCCAGCTCCTCGTGACTCAGAAATGGAAAATTAGTTTAGACTTTGGCGGAATACTTTTTTTGTTGTGCTAAACTACCACTAAAGCTGTCTGAACGAGCATGTATAATGATATAAATCTCTTCTTCACCTCTCTAAGCTCCTGTGGACTCTGATAGTAGACCACATGGCTGACTTCTCCACTACCTCGGCTGTTTTTACCATGTTCACCGAGCAGCTGAAGAAAATGTACTTCAATATCCTAATTAAGCCGGAGTGTCTCGGAAAGTGGGTAGTTTGCTTTATATCCATTTTTCATCCTATAAATAATCCATAAACATACCAAGATAATCCCATACACAGGGACGTGCGACTCCAAATCCTGCAGCATCACCGCTGGTCAGTGATGCAGAAGTATGAAGCCATCATGACCGGCCCCAGCGTGGCCGATCTCAGGGAGTTTGTGCATCTCTTCAAGGCTGAGCTGTTTGTGGAGGGTCTCGTGCAAGGAAACGTCACAAGTGCTGTAAGTGTCACTTTGAAATGGGGACATTTAATTTTTGTTACTATTTTACTGTATTTGTTAGACTTAAAGGAACACTTACCGGTTTTCAAAAATAAATGTGTGCATTAAGTCAGAATTATTAGGAAATTAGACATCATTCATGGTGCTCCAAATGTGGCATTTAAAATATTTACACTGTAATTACTGCTTCTGAACAAACAGGAATCCCTCGAGTTCCTGCAGTATTTTATAGAGTAAGTTTGCTTCTTGCAAGTTTCTTTCCTGCTTATTGTAATAAATGATTATTGACAATTTTCAAAATGATAAAAATGTTTCATTGGATGCTACTTGATACATTTACGTAAATAAAATATATAAAGACTCGCTTTTATTGGTATTCTACAGGAAGCTCCCGTTTAAGGCGTTCCGGCTAGAGCCTCCCGTTCTGTTCCGCGTGGTGGAGCTGCCACAGACACGACACCTGTGCAAAGTCCAGTCTCTTAATAAATCAGACGGCAACTCGGAGGTCATGGTGTACTATCAGGTGACCGCGGCGTGTGACCAAGACGCTTCCGCAGTTCTGATGAGCTAAAATTATTCTTTATTTTAGACCGGGCTGAAGAATTTACGAGAGCACATGCTGATGGAGCTGCTTGTGGTAAGTTTTTCCTTTTGCTTTTTTCGAATAAGATTTAATTTTTAAACATTATACGCTCGACAGATGCACATGGAAGAACCCTGCTTCGATTTCCTGAGGACGAAGGAAACTCTGGGGTCAGTGTGGGTTTCTGCAGTCTTTCTCTTTATCCAAATGACCCAAGATGGATCTGTTTCCCGGGCCCTCTCAGGTATCAAGTGTACCCTTCCTGCAGAAACACCTCCGGCGTCCTCGGCTTCTCACTTACTGTTGAGACTCAGGCGACCAAGTACAGGCAGGAGTCTTCAGTGATACGAGACCTAAGACACAGTCGGGCTTCTGCTCTCACCAGTAACCGGTGTCTGGTTTTCTCTTTCTCAGCACTGACTTTGTTGAAGATAAAATCGAACAGTTTCTAACAAGCTTTGGGGAGAAGATGAGCAGCCTAACAGACGAGGCTTTTCAAGCGCAGGTGACGGCTCTGGTCAAGCTGAAGCGGTGCGATGACACGCAGCTTGGCGAGGAAGTGGACAGGAACTGGCTGGAAGTGGTCACGCAGCAGTACGTCTTCCACAGGCTTAATAAAGAAGTGAGAAAAAATGCAGGGAATGTTCTGTTGGTGTCCACGAGAGCCTCACGCTTCTTTCCACCAGATCGAAACCTTGGGAGATGTTGCCAAGGATGAGCTCCTTGCTTTTTTTATGGAGCACAGACATGCAAACAGCAGAAAACTAAGCATACACGTATGTTCCGGCAAAATGCAATACTTGTTTCAGGAAATGTACAAAAACATAATTTTCTATTTCACTGTGCTCTCCACAGATAGTCGGATTCGGAGATGAGGAGAACGCGACTCACGGGAACGCTCAGTGCGAGTCTGGGCCAGCTTCAGAGAACACTTCCTCCTGCGGGAAGACGTCCCAGCTGACCTTCCTGCCCACCTCGTGTCTTCCTGCCAACACACACTCCATGATCACGGACATCCGCAGCTTCACGTCTTCTCTCCCTTTGCATCCGTACCACAAAATCCTTTAATGAGAGAAGAAAACTGAAAAAAGCTTCAATTCTATAGTTCAGAATGTTAAATGCAGCAATGCTTCCTCAGGACGGTGTGAGTGAGCTACATTTATATGCCATTTCTTTCTTTCTTTTTCTTTTTTCTTTTTATTGTTCAGGTAAACCGTTGTGGGGTAAAAAGCATAAAATTGGCACCGAAAACATAAAAAAAATTCAGCTTCTTTTTACCAGAAATGCAGCCAGTTCCTCAATGGAGACGATTTCATGACCATAAAATACATATACACAGGAGTGTTGTGTTGTGTTCAGCCTGTCTCACCTGTTCTGCAGGTTCTGTTACCTCACAGAGAAAAAAACATTTGAATTTTTTAAAACCTACTATCATTAAATAGAAACAATTCATTATTCATCAAGGCTTCTCATACATTTTTAAATTACTCACTGGTAACTGGTTATCACAACAATTACTGTATAAATAAAGATTAATTGACACTTTTGGGCTGTGTTTCGACAACGGGAAGGTCTCTCACAAGCGCGTGCTCAAACACGAGCGCGCGCCCGATGAGACCATGGCAACAATCTTCCTTCAGCCGCTTGCAGAGACGCCGCATCTCCACATGTTGTGTTCTGCTGTTCGTGTCGGCATGTCGCTGTCTGTGAGCCGCAGCTCTGAAGGAGAAATACCCGCCGGTCGCCTGAAGAACACACCCGCTTTCTTTGGGAACAAAAGTGAGGAACGGAATGACTTTCTAAAATGATTTGTTGTCATAGTTAAAAAAAAACACGGACATGTTAATAGTTCCTACGTAACTAGCTATAGGTAGAAAAAAAAGTTTTTTAGAATTGTATAATTAAACTCAAACTGCCCGTGTTTGCCAGTGTTCGGACTTACTGCATATGATTTTCCTGTCCTCCAGGAAGATGTTCTGGTGATGGCTTGGCAGTTCCAGAGACACGTCTGATAGAAGATCAGATACATTTGAAAGACAGAGGGACTGGAAAACCACCCGACGATTCCATCCCAGATGAACTTCTAGCCACCCTGAACACCAGAGCGTGTCCAGAAGGCAGACTGGAACCCTTAAGGTGCATCAAGACACCCAAGAGCTTTAAGGTGAGTGGGCACAGACCGAAAGCCCATGTTCAAGTTCTGAGCATTTGAACATGAGAAACTTTTCATAGTTTTAACTGTCTCAAAGCTCTCATGTAAGAGGATTGTTGCTTTTTATTCATAAAGTTGGTGTTGGTGAAAATGGCTATTACTATCACTATAACAATGACCAGTGAGCAAGCACATATGCGACAGTGGCCAGGTAAAAAACCTCTCTAACGAGGGAATAATCCCAGAGAGAACCCGGCGCACTGGTGCCAGTCTCCTCCTGGAGCAATTAAGCCAAAAAAAAAACCCCAAAAAAAACAAAGCAATCAGGAAAACATGAAGTACCATACATAAAGACTTTTGACACTTTTAGGAGGGGCAGATTCGGTTCCGAGAACTAGACTAGGCAGCCTTTCTATATACAATTGTATTAACTTATTCTGCTGGAATGCATCCGTATTGTGTATTACCTGCTCTCCTGCATCGTTCAGATAACCCCGCGTCCAGATCCACTGTGGCACCATCCAACAAGACGCACGAGATACCAACATTTTCTTGACCAACCCATTTCTTGGACTGGAGCTGGAAGGTTTGGCTGAAGACCACCTTTGCTATTTCACTCGTTTAATGTCACAAACAACAATGTCATAACACTAGTTAATTGCCTTTGCTCCCAACAGGGACATTTCCTTTCTCTGTGAAGCCACCACGTCTCACGAACATGATGCACGAACCCTGGCACCTCGGCCTCAAGCAGCGAACGTAACAGATCAATGTTTATCTGCGGCAAATAAAACCACTTTGACGCAATTAATGATATGTTATTAAATATAATCCATACTGTTTCCGGTAGGATGTGAGTTCCCTGGAAACGTTAATTCCTAGTGAATATCACATCATCCAAAACAAAGGACTGCAGGGGCTGAACTGTTACGATGAGTGAGAATAAAGACCTATATTAATCAATTTCATTAATACAATAAGTAATTAATTCATTGCATTCATTCACCTTTATTATTTAGCAAATTTGCTGTTCTCCTGGAAGACAGTGAGAAGAAGTTAAGAGTGTTCCCATCATTGTGAGTACCAAATATGCTATGCATACTGTACTGCATTTGTCAGTGTATGTATTAATAGACGTCATGTCATATAGGAGGCCAAGCGGACGATTCGAGGTGAAGCAGCTGATGAAGGTGATGGACAGTATGCTTGAAAAAGAAGGTGTTGGCCAGGAGCTCCCGGAGCTCACAGAGCTCTCTCAGGTTTGGATTGCATTGCATTGCTTAAAGTATTATTACAAAACTCCATTTAACTTAAGGCATAATTATTGTCAATTAAGTAAAGGCCTAATATGGCACATATATGAAGTTTGTCTTCATCGATTGATTTTGATTTGTTTCAGATGGAAAACCTACTAAATTTGGTTAGAACCGAGCAAAACATCTACAACATAGTGTTCCACGAGTTAATCCGGCAGGTCAGCGTTGAGTGTGTGGAGAGAGGCCAACTACTCGCCAGGCTCAGGTCTCCACCTCGGTTCTTCACATCTGTCCAATCTAAATGCGACTCGGAGCTTTGCTGTCAAACATGCTTTTCATAGGGATTCCAACACACTGGTTGTTTGAGTTTTGTTTGAGCCAAACCAAACCACTGGTGGGTAACCGGACTGAGGACTGATTTTGCGGCCTTTCTGTTTGAAGTTGGCCTGTTCTTTTCCACGTTCTCTGGGTTTCTTTTCATAATCCAAAAACACAAGTGAATTTGAGCCTGTAATTAATTGGATGCTTTGAATTATTGAAAGGTGTGAGTTATTGTGTTTCTTTGTTTTCCTTCCCTGTGATTGGTCCACCTCTATCTAGGGTGTGTCCCACCTTACGTATGTTACTTTATATTGTTACTTCATTTTTTAACGTCTTTACTGGGGTTTTTATTGCATTTTACTTAATATTTATCCTAAGCAATGTACGTACAGTGTGGGGCTGTGGGCAGACCGGGCCAGTTAAGGTTCTGGTACTGACCGGTCTGAGGTTCGAGCCTGCATTGATCAACAGTCCAGCTTTTCACCAGTGGTCAAGTACAAGCGTAAAAAAGTAGTAGAGTTGTGTCTGTCTGTTTTGTTGTCCAGGCAGAGGTACGTGGCGCTGCTGGACTCTATCCCGCGACACCTGAAGAGTCTGCACACTAGAACCTTAGCGCAGCGAGCTCTAGACCACCGGCTGGCTGAGGAGATCCTTCACATCAAACGCTCCGATTCAAAGCTTCAAATGTAAACCTTACTCACACTCAACTCAAGTTCCTGGATTGTCAAGAGTTACCTTTAATGACTAATGTTTGTTAACCCTTCTATTATGTTCGGGTCAAATTGACCCGTTTTCAAAGTTTAAAAATATTTTAAAAGTAGTTAAAAGTATTTTTTCACTTTTAAACTTCTCCTGCTTAGATTATTGGTGTAATTATCATATCAAAAATATAATGATTTAGTTCACAAAGGTGTAACACCACGCTACATGTTTATGTTTCGAAAATACTGTTTGGTTCAAATCTACCTGTGTTAAACAAAAAAAAACACAAGCTTAAAGGTATTTTTTTATCTTTGAAACTTCAGTTCCTCGCTTATTTGATGTAATTATCATATAAAAACTATAACGATTCAGTTCACAAATGTGTGACACCATGCTATATATGTTTATGTTACAAAGATACTGTTCAGGTCAAATTGACCCTTGACAAAAGTAACAAAAAAAACAAAGAAAGAAATACGTAAAAGTATTATCACTTTGAAACTTCTGCTTGTCTTAGTTAGTGTAATCTACATAAAAAACACAAATGGTTCAGTACACATATTTGTAACGTCCGTTACATGTTTTTGTTACAAAGATAATGTTCGGGTCAATTTGACCTTCAGACTAAATAGTAGCTAAAAAGAGTCAAAAAGTTCAAATACTCTTTGTTTCTTTGCAACATTGAGACATAATACACCACTGTCTCACACTCACACACTCTCTCATACACACACACACACACACGCACACACACTGTTTTGAGAAACTTTTTGGTTTCTGACACTTATATATAAATAATAAAAGGCCCTGGGCCAAGTTGACCCGCGAACATTATTGATATTCCTCTGAAACAAACATTACAGGAGATTTAATCATGTAGCAACGTGTTTTCTCGTAACAGGGAATTAAATTTGATGAGGGAACATGATGAGAGAGTCTCAAAGGAGGCAGAAGAAGCCAAGGAGAGTCTAGCTAAAGCTTTGGAGGAGTCGCAGCAACATGCACAGTAAGTGAGCACATCAGATCTGGCCACCAACAAGTTCTGACTGTTGTCCGGTTCAATCTGTCTGTCTTTGTAGGATAGTAGCAGAGCACTATGACATGTACGAGCAGCGGCGGAAACGACTGGAAGGACAGATTATCCATCTAACAGAAGAAAGAGATCTTTGGCAAACAAACACTTACAATCTTGCTCTCAGGGTGAGCTGTCACTGCTACAACAATGGAAAGACACAGTTTCTTTTACAGATTTACAACAGTAATGCATGTCAATGAAATCAAGCATGCTGAAAATATCAACTCATGAAGATCACTCAATACATTATTAATACAAA